>JAJHZJ010000017.1:7642882-7744281 GCA_023548195.1 Bettongia penicillata ogilbyi
TGTTGTGGGGATCGAATGAAATCGTCATTGTAAAGTGCTTATTCAGTGGCTGGCACATAGTCAGTACTATATAAATGTTAGTTGTGATTATTAGCTCTTGTTAATTAGACTTTATTGATCTGAGCCCTTCTGTTGTGTCTACTCCTGTCTTCCTGACTTTTGGAAGAGCTGTTTTAACTCTCTCTTACTTGCAAATTGGGGGTGGGAATAGTGATCAAGCCCTGTTCCCTGCACAGAGAGATGTGAGTTGTATATTACGTTTATTCATGCTCTGCACAGTGCTCACATCAAAACAGCACTGTAGTGCTGAACTCATAACCCTCGTATCATAGATGAGGAGACTAAGCTTAAAAGATATCAAGGAGTTTACCTATTGTGCTTGGCCTGCCAAGTGGCAATATATATTTTCAAAGCAATAGCTTCTCCCTCCCAACTGCAGTGTTCTTTCTACTTCATAACCCTCCCCTTTCTAAACATATCCGAAAAGCAGTATATGAAGAATGCTCTGTCAGCTTTGAGAGCAAGATGCCCGGGAATTGAGTGCTATTGTATTTAGGACTCATCTTTTGTTTTCTTTTTGTTGTAGTCAAAATAATTCTGGGCCTAGACTCAATGGGAAATGTATTTAATTCCCAACCTGGCTATTTACTACTTGTGCTAAGACAGTCAATCATCTCCCTCTGTGAGCGACTTTAAACTGATAAATCTATGAAATCTTGATCAAGTTACATAAACCTTATGGACCTCAGTTTCCTCCATCTGTAAAATGATAAGATTGGATCAGATGATCTTTAAAGTTCCTTCCATGTCTACATCTGTCATCCTGGACCTCTAGGAATACAGAATTACAGAATTTGAGACTTGAATACATGTTGATGACAAATGGCCATGGAGTTTTATTCTCTGCCTAAAATCTTCCATGGAGAGTAAATGCTTCACTTCTCAAGGTACTTCATTCCACTTTTGCACAATTCTAAGTATAAGAAAGTTATTTTTTTCCTGAATTCAAATCTAAATTAGGTCTAAATTGAAACTTGTACCCATTACCCTGGAATCTACTCTCTAAAGCTAAGCAGAACAAGTCTAATTATATATAGCCTTTCCAATACTTGAAGGCAGCTATCATGTCCTCCTTATGTCTTCCCTTCCCCAAGCTAAACATCACCTAGTTTCTTCACTTAATTCTCATATGTTAAAAACTCAAACCCCTTCACCATTCTGGTTATGCTGTCCTGCATGTTCTTTTATCTCTCTGTTTCCTTCCAGAGCTGAACACAATACTCTAGATGATGTCTAATGGGGCCAAGTACAGTGATACTATTATTTCCCCCATTTCTGGAAGGTAAAACCAAAAAGAATAATGAAACATGTATAGGACAAGAAATCCATTACTCAACATAAAGGAAATTAACTAAAGGTGAGGACACTAGCTCAGTTTGAATTCATCTCATCTAGGTCAGACATTCTTATTGAGTCTGAAGTCAGCAGATGCATTCATGTGTTACTGTTGTTATCAGAAAAGGGAATCCTATCACAATTCTTGCTTGTACCAAATAATTTACTCATCATTGCCCCTTTTCCATTTTCTGTGATCCCTCATAGTGGCTCAATGTTCATATCTGCCTGTTTATTCAGTTCCTGAGGATGTAGCTCTCTTGAACAGTGCTTGGAACATGTAGGTTCTTATTAAATGTTTGTGGATTGATAGACTTGAGTTCATCAAGCATACTACTTATCTTCTTACCTTGTCTTGGGTTTTAACTCCCTGTTAGTCATTCCTCCTGCCCCCCCAACTCTATCGTTTTCAATGCTAAATTCATTCTCCTTGGCAGAGAAGATAGGAGCAAAATAATAATGCGGCATCTCTTAACTTCTTTTATATTTTGTCAGCTGTCATCATTTCTTAGCCAATCAAAAGATCTAGTACTTCTCTGGACCTTCTTTTCCTTCCCACTGTAACTTTAAAAGTAAACAATATTTTTGTTATCCTTAACTGCCTTTGATGGCTTTAGCTCTTTCCATGATTTATCACTCATGGCTGACATTATTTTTACAGAAATATGTCACATTTATATTCATCCTCTATTATATTACCTTGTTTTCATCTTCTGTATTTTTCCTTTTAGAATCCAGTTTATTGGAAAAGTCTATGTGATGTTTATAGACATGGATCTTTTCAGACAAATCACTTTTTCACTCCTCATCAAAATTGTTTCCCTTTGTGTCTTCATGATTTAATTCTTAAGCACCTCCCATCTCTTTTGAGATGACTTCCTCTGAAACATTTTTACTCCTTGGGAATCTAACTGGGGATCTGAACTCACTGAAATTTTCTTTCGCAAAATCTTTTGGCAGAGAGAGACAACTCCTTTAGATAACTGAATAATTGAAGTTCCCATTGCTACTATATCAGGTCTCTGTGCCACATGTGATCTTTTCCCCAAATTCCTTATTTATTTCCTATCTCTGTCCAGGTGGTCTGTAATATATTCCAGGGACAAAAAATAATGTATATTTCTCCCATCTTGCTTTCCCAATCATGTCCCTGGATTTCCTCAAGTGGGTAGGGATTCTAATATGTAGTGATATCCCTTTTTCCTTACCCTGTTTCTTTTGAATAAAATATACCATCCATTTATGGAGTTTATATCAACAAGTCTCACTGATACCTCTCAGAATAAGCTAGCTTGCTTGTTTTACGACATCAAATTCCTCTTCTCTGTTACCTAATCTTTGATATTTGCCTGAGGACACTGAAGAACGTAAGTTTTTGCAGTTGGTCTGTTCCCTTACGGATTTTATCCTCTGTGGAATTTTTGGGTGTTTCAATTGCTATTCTTTTGGCTTCTTTGTAGTTAGCTACCTTCTATGATGGATCACTTGGGGGATGGAGACTGTCAATCTTCTCCATGTCTGAGCAGCTTTAAACTGATAATTCTGTGGTAAGTCCCCCTCCTTGTCTCTACCTTAATCCATCTCTCTCACCAGACAATGAAAAATAAAAATTGATAAGTAGATAAGCTGTTGCTTTAAATTATGATAATTCCATCATTAGTGTCAGACCTATCAATTTCATGAGGCTTTTACTAAGCCCATGTTCTGGGCAACTTATATACTACCTTGTCGATATCCAAAGATATATAAGGTCAGAATAATGATCCTTGTCTTCATACTGTATCCAATTTGTTGGTAGACAAAGCAAACATAATTTAAAAAATTAAACAAGAAGACAAGAAATCAAAAGGCATTTGCGGACAACAGTGTAAGAGGCCAAAATAAATGGTAGTGAAAAATGTTCAAGGTAAGAGATTCATTCTTGATTCTTATGTTTTGGATCAACCTGGGATAATTTCCTGAAGTATCAAATCATTTAGGTATATTTGACTGCTTTCCCCATGAGGATGTAAGTCAGAAGCTGATCCCAATAGGATTCTGTTCTGTACATCCTAATTATAGGTTGCCCTGCAAAGAAAGTCATAGGACGTGATGTAACCACAAACCTACTTGCTTATTGTTGTTCACCAAGTAGATAAAAACTAACCAGAACACTGAGCCATCACAGAAGTAGAAATTGAATGTTGGCCGCCATTTTCCACTTTCAATAGACTTTTCTTCTCTTGACTCATGGTGACATAGAAGATGACCCTTGTGCTCTTGAAGATAATAGCATTCGAGTGGACTAAGGACTAAGAGGCTCCATTAACCTGGAAAGAATTTGAGTATAATCCTGAAGTTCCATTGTCTTTTGTAAAAGGTCCAGGCTAGCTGTGTTGGGAAAGAGTTTTCATCAGCAATTGACTACAAGGTGATACGTTTTTCTTATCCACATCAAACAAACCATTGAGCAGTTGAGAAACAAGTTGTTGGAGGAAATATATACTAATGAAATCCATTATTCATTTAAAAGTAGTCAAGTATTCTATTTTCCTCCTTACCCTTTATAGTGAAAGGTTTTTTTTTTAAATAGATCCTTTTAAAATATCAAAGACTTATAGGCAAATATACCTCAGAATTAAGAAACAGGAGAGTTGGAAGGACCTTCAAAGGGCATCTAGTCCACTTACACAAGAAAAAGATTTGCACTATAACATTCCCAGCAACTCAAAGAGTTAAAACCCTTAGCAATTATATAAGAACATTACCCCTTCCTTTCCCTACCCCAAACCATTTTAATAGTGAGTTGCTGAGAGACTGAATATTTTTTCCTTAAGAGACACATGGAAAGGTTATAGAAAAAATGAGATACCAAACATATTTTCCTGGTTCAATCCATTCCAGATTGCTGAAAGCATGAAGTAAATGTGATCAGTGTGGAAAGATCTGTTCTTTGTATTGATTACTTCTGTTGCCTTTGTATGACCTGACTAGCTGTATTGCTTTCCAATAGAATGGAGAAATTTGGGTGGAAAAATAGAAAAGCTGCCCATTAGCAGATGTCTAAGGTATATTGATAAACTACTTCCACAAAGATTTATTAAACCATTATTTAATTGCTTAATTTTAAATTATTGCTTAGTTTGAATTATTGCATAATATATGATTATTAAATGCAAAAAAGGCAGTAACAGAGCTAGCTTCTGATTCAGGAAGACCTGGATTTAAATTCTACTTTTGATTTACAATAGCGGAACACAATCTGTAAGTGCCCCCAAGCAACTCTCCAAAATTCTAACTTTCCAATAAGGCACTGATGAGCATTGATAGATGAACGTCCTCATTTGGAGCTCCCTCCATTGAAGAAATCACAAGCCTGGTTTAAAAAAAAATGTGCAAGAAACCATTCTAAGATCCCAAGGAATTAAAAAGAAAATAAAAGCGACCACAAAGCTACATTCCCTACTCTCAAGAAATGTATCAGCCAGCAGGACATAGAAGACATACAAAAAGAAGTAGAATATCAATCAGGGAATTATAAGTGCAGAAAAGTAGGTAGCTATTATGCATAAGAAATACACTCCAGGGCTCTTTAGGGAAGAGGAGGGAAATGATTTTACTTCTCCTTTTCACAGACCCAACTGATTCCCTACCAGAGTGCCTTCTACTTTCACTAATCTCTTGGCAAAGAACTAAGCCTGTAATCTAAGGGACATGGTAATGTGAAAGTTCTATGAAATTGATTGAATTGTAGGGTAGGAAAGGACCTCATGAGGAGACCCAGTCAAACCAGCTGCTTTCCTGTCCAAGACTAAATATCTCATTCATGTTATTATCTCTTCACCCAACCAGTGGTAACAGCTTCAGAGGGCTCAGTTACTGGTGGGAGAGGGGGAGGCAAATAAATGCCGGTATTGTGCCTTTAACAGCTGGCTAAAATGAAAACTCCTTCCTGATACAAACAGTATATTAGGAAGCTAGAAGTGTTTCCAGATAGCAGGTAATCTATAATCTAGATTTATTGTTTTAATAAAGGCTTTGCAGCCAAGAGCTTTGAATTCAAATCCTCATGTTGGCATTAGCCTTGCTAATTAGAGAAGGGATTCACCTTCTCTTAGGTTCAATTTTCTCATGTACAATAGTATTTACGTTACCTACATCATAAGGCTGCTGTGAGCAAAGCATTTTGTTAGTCTCAAAGTACCATTTTAAAATGAACTAATACTATTACTGTTATATTAAGAGGTAAATTATAGCTTTATTCAGCTTCCTTTAACCCCACCTGGTAATTTATATATTGTTTATAAGTAATGTATAGGTATCAGTGTACATGTTTATTTGTGCATATATGTATGTATGTGTGTATATATACATTCATAAGCACATACATATATAGATGCCTATATATACATACAGAAATATGCATATACGTATGGGGTCATACATATGCATATATATCAGAGACATTTTCCAAAACTCTCCAAATACTGTTTAAATATGTATGCAACACATATATGCATATATTTGCAATATATG
The DNA here is from genome assembly GCA_023548195.1 of Bettongia penicillata ogilbyi. NCBI lineage: Eukaryota > Metazoa > Chordata > Mammalia > Diprotodontia > Potoroidae > Bettongia > Bettongia penicillata. Next base: position 7,648,793 of record JAJHZJ010000017.1, read on the forward strand.
CATCCTCTATTTTATATATATATGTATACATATATATAATATCTTTTGGGAGTTGTGATATTATGTCATTTATTTTTTTAATTAAATTTCAATTTCAGTTTTATGCAGTCAAGCAAAAGAAATTCCTATATTGGCTATGTCCAGAGTCTATCATCTTTGTGTCAGGAAGTGGTTAACATACTCATCATTATTTCTTGATCACTTCAGAGTTCTTGAATATTCAAAGTTATTTGTCTTTATAATGTTGTTGGAAATGTATAAATTGACCTCCTGGTTCTGCTCACTACATTCTGCATCAGGTCATGTAATGTTTTCATTCAGTTCTGATTTTATACATTAAGGATCTCTAATTTCATCAGTGAGCTTCTTCATCAGTTTAAGTGAATAGGAAGGCAACGAACCAGTGGTGGTCATCTCCTTGGTGAGGAGCTTCTTGTAACTTAACTAGGGTGGTCCTTGGATGACAAACATAGGCCTTTCCTAGGCTCAACATCAAATCCTTTCCAGACTGGGAGCTTGTAATTTGCTGGTGCAGCCTTCAAAGATCCAGAATCATCATTCTTCCATCCCCACCCGTCCTTCTGATAATGGGACTTTGGAGAGTAGAATTAAAGGTTTCCATTAGATCCCAACTAAAATCCCACCTTCTGCAGCAAGCCTTCTTCAATCACTTTTACTTCCAGTACTATCCTTCTTTTAATCATTCCCTATTTGTTCCTGTATAGAGATGGCTTTGTATGTATTGGTTTGCATGTTTTTTCTCCCATAAGACTGTAAGCTCCTTGAATCCAGGAACTGTCTTTTGTCTTTTTGCATGCCCAGTGCTTAGTACTGTGCCTGACATATAGTGGGCACTTAATAAATTTTGATCGATTGATACTACAAGATTCCCTCAGTTAATAAGAAAAACATGTTGAATTTTGTGCAAGCCCTGGTGCTAGGTGCTCAGGGAAATTCAAAGGTAAAGCATGATTTCTGCCCTTATGAGTTCAAAATTTGGTTGAGGGAAGAAGACCCTGGTACATGAATCAATTTGTCTACAAATATTTATTAAGCATCTAACATGAGAGAATTACTGAGCTAGGAACTAGGGATACAAGTACAAAGAAGAAAACAGCCTCTATGGGCAAATAGTAAAGGAAACAAGTAATAAATGTCTGTACATACACAGCATAAAGTAAAGATAATAAATATGAATACGTATAACATAGCTAATGATAACAGCTAGCATTTAATAACATTTTAAGGTTTTCAAAGTATTTTACAAATATTACTGCATTTGAACCACATGACAACCCTGGGAGATAAGTGCTATTATTACCTGTCCCATTTTACAGATAAACAAACTGAGGCAAACATAGTTTAAGTGACTTGATCAGGGTCACACAGCTACTAACTGTCTGAGTTGGGATTTAAACTTAGATTTTTCTGACTCCAGGTTCAGTAAACTATCCCTTTAGACAGTGTTTGCAACATAGTTTGAGAGGGAGGGAACTGGCAGTAGGAGGGATCAGGAAGGATTCATACAGAAGATGGTACTTGAGCTGTATCTTAGAGGAAGAGAGACTCCATGAGGTAAATGTAAGAAGGGAGTTCATTACAGTCATGTTGGATAGCCAACGCAGAGGCATAGAAATGGTGTCAAGTATACCATCCTACCTTCAAGCTATTTTCCTATCTCTCCTCTTGCCTTCCTAGAAAAAAAAAATAGAAAAAGGAATAATGTCCAATGAGCCTGGAAAGATAGGTTGAGACTATGTTGGTCAAAACACAGCATTTTTAGAGGAAAGTCATTCTAGAAGGAAGACAACAGAGTTTGAACAAGTGGGCCATATGATAGATCTTTGATTAAGGAAAATTCCTTTGGCCATATTATGTGGTATGGACTAGAATGGTGAGAAAATTGAGACAGGCAGATTACACAGGAGGAGATTGAGTAGGGCCTGAACTCAGGTAGTTACTATGAGAGTGAAGACAGGAGGTCCAGTGGGAGAGGTTGTGGAGATGGAAATGTAAATCAGGATTTGGTGATTGATTAGCTTTATGGGGTAAGGTCAAGAACAATAAGGAGTCCAGGAAAGTGCTAAAGTTGTGAACCTGGGAGACTGAAAGTATGATGATGATTTCAAAAGAAATAGGGAAATTTTGAACATTTGAAAATTTTGGGTTAGAGATAGAGTATAACTTCTAGACATGTTGAATATAAGATAACTCCAGGACATAATTTGAAATATTCAAAAGGCAGCTGGTAATCTGAAAATGAAGCTCAAGGGAAAGACTAGAGATGTGTACAATGAACTACTAGTCATCTATGTAGAGGTGATAGTTAAATGCAGAAGAGCTGATGGGGTTGCCAAGAGAGAATGGGTGGAGATGAGAAGGAGGCCAAGGGCAGAACCTAAAGGAACATCCACGGATAGGATTATGATATGGATGATGAGTTGACAAAGGGAGGGCTGAGACATACCAAAAAATGTAGGAGAACCAAGGGAGACTAAAGTCATTAAAACCTGGAAAAGAGAGAAAAATTAAAATGAAGAGGGTGGTTAGCAATGTCAAATGTAGTAAGTCAAGACATACAAGGATTAAGAAGAAACCATTTGATTTGACAATTAAGGGATCATTGATAGCTTTGAAGAGAAGAGTTTCAAATTGAAAGAGGTTAGAAGTCAATATCTGCAAAGGGTTGAAGAATAAATTAGAAGAGATTAAGGAGGCTGGGAGTGTAGAAAGCTTTTTTAAGATTTTTTTTTTCTAGAAAGGCAAGAGGAGAGATAGGAAAATAGTTTGAAGGTAGGGTCTAGTGAAAGTTTTATTTGTTTATTTTTTCATAGGAGGAGTTTCCTAGGAGACTTGGACATGTTTAAGGGAAGTAGAGAAGGAACATGTGGATAAAAAAAGGTGAATATTAGAGAGAGGGGGTGATTGGATATGCCATTTTCTGGAGAAGAGGAGGGAGAAGAAAGGAGATCAAGTGACATGTAGGGTATTTGGCTGTCACAAAGAAGAGTCACCTCTTTGTCAGAGACTAGGAGAAAGGAGGAAAGATATGAGATGATGTGGTATTTTGAGATAAAGAGAATGAGGCAAGGGTGATATCAAAGATTTTTTTTTTCATTTAAGAGACAGAGTTTTTAACTGCGGAAGTGGGGAGTAAGAAGTGGCGGGGTGAGCATGAAGAAAGAAGAGAAGGTTTGCAATAGCTTTTGTGGGGAATGAAATAGGAAATCAATGAGGAAGGAATATAATTGACTCCCTTGCTGTAGTGAGGGCCCAGCTGAGCTCAGTAACATGAATTTGTAACATGCCTAGTCAGCACAGTTGTGAGACTTCCTACAGCTATATCCAGCAGTTCATGAGTACAAAGAGAGAAGGCAGATGGCTTGAATAATCCAGGCCTGAGGTAATGCAAAAGGAATAAATTGAGGGAGAATGATAGACTCTGTCACAATAATGCCATAATTTTGATTGGGTAGATTTTGACTGAGTGGATTTCAAAGGAGGAATGTTTGTTGAGTAAAAGAGATAAAGGACAAGTTTGGCAGTGGCAGTAGGAATCAAGGATTATTCTGATCCTCCTTCCTGGACCTGTGTCAGGAGGTGTGAAAGAAGGTACAGTCAGTGCTGAAGAGGATCCAATGTGTTCAGAGGGGAGTTTAGTTTTACTGAGCACTCAGTTTCCTCATCTGTAAAATGAGCTGGAGAAGGAAATGGCAAACCATTTCAGTCTCTTTGCCAAGAAAACCCCAAAATAGGTTAACAAAGAATTGGACATAACTAAATGACTAAACAGCAACAGTAAATGGAAGAAACATTAGAGAAATAATTTCAAGTTGAAGAGGAATTTGTTCACTATGGAATAGAACTTTCACAGAGTAGAATAGAAGGGTTAGAGCGGAACATGGGAGGAATAGGGTTGATTAGTTACAGGCATAAGAGAATGGGAGTAGTGGGCAGGGCATAGTTTTCTTTTAAATAAATAGTTTTCTTTTTAAATTAATTAATTAATATAGAGACAAGACATGTTCCAATGAGATAGACAGAAAGGAAGTAATAGCAGGAGAGTGGACAGAAAGGAATTACTATAGTTTGGAGTGGTTTAAGGAAGGTATCCTCTAGAACTGGTGTCAAACTTAAATAGAAATGCTCCTCAGCCTGCTACATATTGAATTAAAAAACCACAAATTAACATAATTTATGTTATATTGCATTCTTGTTTATTTTGTTAAAGATCTACCTATTGTATTTTAATCTGTTTCTGGTCAAAATGAAAAGTTTGGCACCTCTTCTCCTGAAGACGGTAATTGATTTGGACTATAAAGGATAAGTAGGAATTAGTTGACTTAATTACTTGGCTCAATGTCACTGAGTCTGGAGTCAGGAAAACTTGAGTTCAAATCCAACATTAGACACTAACTGTGAGACCTCGGGTAATTCACTGTGTGTGTGTGTATGTGTGTGTTTGCCTTAATCCAGTGGAGAAGGGAATGGCAATGCACTCCATTATCTTTGCCAAGAAAAGCCCATGGGCAATATGGTACCATAGTGTCACAAAGAGTCAATAACAGCAATAAAGGTTTAGCTATAAGGGAAGGCCATTCCAGATGGGGGAACAGTGTGATCAAAGGTATGGCATTAGGCAAGATCAACGTATGCCTGTAAACGTTAAGTAGTTATTTTTATTCAGTCATAGTAGTGTCCAACTCTTCATGATCCCATTTGAGGTTTTCTTGGCAAAGATACTTGAGTTATTTTCCATTTCCTTCTCCAGCTCATTTTACAGATGAAGAAACTGAGGCAAACAGGGTTAAGTGACTTTCCCAGGGTCACACAGGTAGTAACTATCTGAGGCCAGATTTGAACTTGGGAAGATGAATTTTCTTGACTCCAGGCCCACACTCTGTCACTCTATCCATTCAATCATCTACTTCTCCAGACATCAAGTAGATTAGTTGTTATATACAGATAATAGGAAATTGACTAGAAAGACCAGATTGTGTATGCCACAATAAGGTGAGTGAATTTTCTCCCTTTGGCTCCAAGGAATCACTAAAGGCTTTCTAGACTGGATAACTGGATAAAGAAAGCTGTAGAAAGTATAGCATTTGGAAAAGAGGACTAACTGTATGCAGAATAAGGTCTCCAAGATCTGATATTTCCTAACTCTGAAACTGTGAGTGTTACTTTTAATTTCACCATCTGTAAGACTGGAATAATACCACAATATTATCTTTACGACAGAGTTGTTTTTTGTGGGAAAAACACTTTGCCAGTAATTCTATATACAGTCTGAGCTAGTAGATTGGAAATCGAATAAGGCTCTTAACCTGGGGCCTGTGAGGTGGTTTTTTTGTTTGTTTGTTTTTAGTGTTGATTATTATATTTCAACATAATTGGTTTTCTTTGTAATCCTGTGCATTTAAGAACATTTTTTCTGAGAATCAGTCATTGCTGATCAGTCAATTCACCAGATTGCCACAGCACATAAGAGTTCAGGACACCCAAAAAGAATTAAGAACCCTTGACTTAAATTATTAAACTAAAAGCAATAGCCTACTCATGAGATCATAAAGTGGCAGCTAGGTGCTGCAATGGATAGAGTGCCAAGCCTGGGGTCAGGAAGGCGCAACTTCCAAGTTCAAATCTAGCCTTGGACACTTACTAGCTGTGTGATCTTGGGCAAGTTACTTCACCAAGTTTGCCCCAGTTTCCTCTTCTATAAAATGAGATGGGAAAGAAATGGTGGAGCACCCCAGTATCTCTGACAAAAAAACTCCAAATGGAGTCAAAAAGAGTCAGACCTGATTAAAACTCCTGAATAACAAAATACAAAAGCTCTTCAGTAAATCAGTGATTTTCTTTGCCAAAAGTATATTCACCTTTAAACATCTTTAAACAGAGCCTTTATAAGCTCTTGTCAAAGAAGACTCCCACTTAGGTATCGATGGGACTGAAGTGCCTGTGAGGTTCCTTCTAAGCAGGTGAAGCCGGGCGGGAAAGTGCTGGAACTGGAATTAGGATAAACCAACGTTCAAACTTGTCCTTAGACACAAGACTTGTGACTCGAACAAGTCACTTAACCTCTTCTCAGTTTCCTCATCTGTAAAGTGGGGATAACACTTGGCTCTCAGGATTGTAGTGAGGAGATGTATATATGTATGTATGTATATGTATATATATATATATACACAAATACATATACATATATACACACATATACATATAAATACATATATATCATATCTATCTATTTGTCTGTCTGTGTATCTATCTCTCTGTCTATCTTTTTATCTGTGTCATTTTGCAGACCTTAAAGGGCTCTATAACTGCTTTTTCCTACATTTGACTAATGGATCTTTACACTCCCTCTAGTTCTATTTCCATGACACCATATTGGAAGTATTTGTTGGTGCTACTACTGCTTTTTTTTTCTGGAGAGGGAGGCAACTGAGGAAGTCCTTGAGATCTGGAGATGTTTACTTCATCTATCAAGTTTAGAAAATTGGATGCTTCCCACCGTAAGTTATTGCTAGGGTCTCTGCGACTCTGATTTGTTGACTCCCCTGATTCTCCCACTTGGGGGTGTCCCATCAGCCAGAGTGAGAAAAAGAAGCAATTTAGAGTTTCCATATCAAAAACTCCTCACTTCTTCATCCTGATCCTGGGTGATTTTCCAGCCTCTGTTTCTATTAAGCAGGGTACAATCATAAGAATTTGAGCAAAGAATTCCAGCAAATGCGTTGATGTTAAATACTCAAATAGAATCAACCTACAGTGTACGAAGTATACTCTCAGGGGAGCTTTCCATCTTAGGTTCCATGAGAAGCCAGGAGAATCTTGTTGATGGTGATGTCTGCAATGAGTAGTCGGACTGAAAGGAAAGCAAATTTATTAGTGCATCAAGGAATATCACTTAGGCTAAGATCAGCTTTGGCTTCTTAGGGCTCAGCTTTGGTTTTTACAACTTTTTTAGGCCAACTTGGTCTTGGGTCATAGCAGCTGCTAAAAATCAGGTTTCTACTTGTGGGAAAATGCATTTTTCTGAGGATTGTCTACAGCCTAAGGGTCTCTGTTGGCACAACCAATGAGCTGTGTTTAATTGGTCTCAGAGGTTACTTTTCTCTAGAGCAAATATTTTCCCCAAATTCATAGTACTCAGTTTCAACGCATGAAACTCAAACTCTGAACTCTTTGAAAATAATTCTATCACTCACTCATTTTAGAGTTATCTTGGATGTCAGAATCTCAGAGTTGAAAAGGCCATTGAACACTGTTTAGTACAATCTATTCCTGTTCTTTTCAGTCATTTCACTTGTGTCTGACTCTTCATAACCCCGTTTGGAGTTTGATTGGCAAAGATGAGTCTTCCTAATTTCAGGCCCAACACTCTATCCACTGCATATACAAATGGGGGAGATGGTGTGCCTTGCTGCCCCAGTCCAACCTGAATAAAATCCCTCTCTACCTCCTTCATGATGATGTGGTCATTAAGTCTTATTTAAGATTTTCAGTGAGGGGAACTCTGCTACTTCCTGACAGTACATTAGGGTGGCCAAGTTCTGCTCTTGCAAACCAATATCTTTTTTTTTTGTCAGGGGACTAAACTTTCTTTCTAAAGGGTCCACATCACAGTCTTTGTGTCTTATGATGAAAGTCCTTGTGGAGATTTTCAGGCTTCTTCTCTACTGTACTGTGTAGTAGAATTCCTATCCCTCACCCTTTTGGCCAGTCCCTTGGACAGAGTCCCTGAGATGTGCAGGAGGCCACTGCAAACCTTGTCAGCCCCAACCTAAGCATTCCATATGCTTGGTAATATGACACCTTTCTCTTGGACTACTTTCCCTACTTCAGCAGCCATGTAGGTACAGGCAAGTCTTTCTAGGGCAAGAGCTGTCTTTTTTTTAACCTCCCAAGTTGACTAATGATTGGAATGTTCTCTCTACTGTGTGTCAGTGTTGCCTCCCCCTTCCATCAACTCCCACTATCTGTCTGTGCCATCTTTCATTGACCCACCACCACTTTCTTTGTCAATGCCATACTCCAGAAGGAATTTCGGTGTAAAATTCAACTTTTGTATAAGAACATATAGGAAGTTTTAATTATACATGAAGCTTAAGTATGTGTGCTGCTTTCTCTCTTGCTCACAAGCATCTGCTTCTGTCCTCAAGCGGAACAGAGCTAATTCCCCTTCTGAAATGACAGCCATTCAGATCTACTAACCTAGATTTGAATGGGAGGCAGCCATTAGGTATTTATTTTTTCTGCTATCATAAATGAAAAGAATAGCAAATCTTTCCCATCAAGCATCCTTTTCATTAGTAAAGATACAAACATGATACCACAGCTACTTCCCATTCAGAAGACTAGGAAATGAGCCAGCACCACCCCAGCAGCAGATGGAAATCAGGTGGTTGAGCAGGCCCTAAATCCACAGCTTGCAAGCTCTCAGACTTCCCAGGTAACAGAGTACAAACACATTGCCTTGGGCTCTTTGGGTCCAGGCATCTTACTATTGATTTGCTTTATTCCCAGTCTCCCCAATATACAAATTTGGCTCTCCATTTTAACTCTCTTCACCTGGGATTCAATCCTCATGCTGGAGCATTTCCCAGTCTTATAGACATAAGGACTTTGCCTGTCACCTTTAAGATTCTACCAACAAGTTCAAGGTCCTGCTTCTAGACTAATTCTAGATCATAGATTTTAGAGTCAGAGGGGATCCTAAAGGCCATCTCTTCCAATTTTTTACAGAGAAGAAAATGAAACTTAGAGACTTTAAAAGACTTGCTCAATGTCAGATGGGGAAACTAGGTGGTACAGTGGATATAATGCCAGGTATGAGGTCAGGAAGACTCATCTTTGTGAATTCAAATCTGGCCTCAGACACTTACTATCTGTGTAACCCTGGGCAAGTCACTTAACCCTGTGTGCCTCAGCTTCTATATGTGTAAAATGAGCTGAAGAAAAATAAAAAGGCAAACCATTCCAGTATCTCTGCCAAGGACACCCCAGAATCAGACAGGACTGAAAATGACTCAACAGAAACATCAAATAAGCAGTAATATGCCAGAATTTGAATCTAGGTGCTTTAATTCCTGATCCAGGAATGGATTCAACCAGCAGTCTCTTTCTTTGATTAGTCTTGAAGGTAGAATTCTGGACCTTAAAACCCTCACCTCTGAGGTCCCTTCTCAGATCCCACGGACTCTGCACTAACCTCTGGGTGGATTCAGGCTAGACTGGAGATGCTTAAGTTTGCTAGATTTCCTTTTGGCTACACAAAATGACCTGATGGCATTCTGTGTGTGAAAGAGTTAAGAGTTTTGCTCTCTGACTGAATGACTCACTAAAAATATCCTTCTGAGAAGAGGCTCTTGTTTCACCATACTGCCACAGCAGTCCAAGACAAAATAAAGCAAACAGACAAACAGCAACAAACCCTTAAGAGCATCTTTGCTACATGTGCTGTTCATTCTTGTTCCAGATTGGAAAAGAGAAGTCCATAAAGATGAAGTGACATAGAACTTTCAAGTGGTGGGATTAACACTAGAACACAGGTGTCCTGGACTCCGTTTGTATTTCAATGAATTCTTCATGGAAAGCAGCATAGTCTAGCGGGAGTATTAGTCAGAAATTCTGTATGTCTGCACATTCTCGATATCTTGATTCCCTAACCGTGAAGACTGAAGAAAACCTTACTTTTTAAAATTTCTGTTTTTGCTTTTGCTGAGTTATTTCCATTGTGTCCAACTCTTTGAGGCCCCATTTGGTGTTTTCTTGGCAAAGATACTGTGATGTTTTGCCACATCCTTCTCCAGTTCATTTAACAGATTAGGCAAACATGGTTAAGTAATTTTGCCCAGGATCTCACAACTAGCAAAATATTTAAAGCCAGATTTGATCTCACAAAGAGGAGTCTTCCAGACTCTGGACCTGGCACTATATTCACTGCACCACCTAGCTGCCTTATGGGGAAAATGGGAAAAATGGTATTTGGAAAGAGATGGGAGCCATTATTTATCTTAAGTTTCTAAGCTCAAAAGCCTTTCTCTCAAACTTGACAAGATACAAATAGATAACCTTAGGTCATCATGTTGGAATTCATTGTCTATTTTGTTTTCCTATCTCTCTAGAGGGAGGACCCATAAAGTAACCTACAATGAATAGCATGTATATTATTTGCCCTTACTCGTCTGTTCTTTTGGACTTGGCTACAGTCATGTATGGGAAAATTGACAAAAGCCTAAAGATTCCTTTCCCAACAAGGCAATTGCTTGTAGTGGCATATCTTCTGTATCTGTGATAGCAGATCTCTTGGGAGAAAAAAGTAGAAGTGGGTGGAAAAGAAACAAACAGATTCATATGGTACCCTAGAAAGGAGACTTACTTGTGCTTCTGCTGGATACACTTAAAAACAATGGAATAAATGTTATAAATGTGGCACCAGCATGCTGAGCTGTCACTGTTTAGAAGCTGCTACTTTGGCACTCATCTATGTAATTCAATTGTATCAGGCTACATGCAAAATCAAGTCACTAGACACAGTGGGATATAGTAGAAAGGCACAAGATTTGGAGAACTTAGAAACAGATCTGCTACAACCATTCAATATCTTGTTGCCTGCAATGAGAAGCTTTACCTCTTTAAAAATACTTCAGTGCATTGATGATTTCATGATATAGGATCATAGATTTAGAGATAGAAAGGATGATAGACATTATTTACTACAACATTCTCATTTAATCTATGAGGAAACCAAGGCTCAGAGATATTAAGGAAATTGACCAAAGTGATACAAGTAGAAAATTAGCTCTGACTGAATTAAACTGAATTGAATGTACCTGAACATTTGAGGGCTTATCATCTCCATTGCTGGTTGGCATGGGGGCAATCCATCAAAGATATGGGGCTTCTTCATTAGATGTACCCTAGTAGATATCTTTGTGAATTGCCTGAGTCTTAGAGAAGTCACTTGCCCAAAGTTACATGTTAAGGGGGAAATCTAGAATCCTGCCTTTAACAGAAAGATCCCTCCATGTCTCTCATATACCCATCCAATGCCTTTCATCTACCTATGTATGCCTTTTCACCATATACTATTCTCGTGAGGTTTTTCCATCACATAAAATTATCATAATAATAATTTTATTTTCTGTGCTATTATGAGAGGCATAGAAAGTTTGAGAATGGGGGGTAGGTAAGGAGAACAAATATTAATTAATTACTGACATGTGCCAGATACTATGCTAAGCACTTTATACAAAAGTATCTCATTTGATCCTCACAACAACTCTGGAAAATAGATACTATTATGACTCCCATTTTGAAATTGAAGAAACTGAGTCTGACAGAGCTGAAATGACTTGTCCAGGATCACACAGCTGTTGTCTGAGGCTGAATTTGAACTCATATCTTCCAGACTCCAGGTCTAGCACTCTATCCATGTTCTAACTAAACACCCAATAGTCAATAGAGAAATGACCTAAGACTCTAGAACATCTGGATTCAAATCTTGTCTCTAGTACATTGTTTGTGTAAATCTAGGCAAATCTATTAACCCCCTCAATACTTTAGAAAATTCTCTAAATTTTAAAGAAAATACTAGTCTGCATTGGTAGAGGAAGTCTACTTAGTGAAACCACACATTCCATTTAAAAAAATTAAATCTAGTTCAGTAAAGTGCTGGCTCAATGTGACTTCTTAGCAAACTGGGGAGAACTGGAAGGCTTTGAATTTCTTGCACTACTTTGAGAATTAATTCACTGAAACTCCTTCATGTAAATTCATGCTTCCCTCGGCTTGTGTAGATTTATAGCAATGGAAATACCATAACATCCCCTCAATAAAGTAATTTTCTTGAATTCCTTCAAAGCCTACATCAAATATCATCTCATCTATAAAATTATAAGAGGCAGCTTGGGTGTAGTCCATAAGGAATGGACCTCCTGAATGTAGAAGGTTCAAGTACCACTTCTGAGACATACCAGCTATGTAATCTTGGGCAAATATGTGACCCGGTGCGACCTTTAACATTTTAGACATCTCAGACCGTAAACTGCAAAGCATAGGCTTACTTGCATTGGTAGAAAAAACTGATGGGAAACCAATAGAATAGCAGGTCCCATTTAAAAGTTAGTTAACTTACAATATATTGATTATATGCTTGATATATAAAGAAGGAATCAGAAACAGTATACTCGTTCATAATACCTACAAACTAATAGGAAAAATAAATAGAAATTTATCCTGGCATTTTAGACTCTAAATTCAGTGCAATAACTTGGAATTATTTATTAAGCACCTATTTTGTGGCAGACACTGTTCTTAGCTCTTAGGATACAAACAAAACAATAACTGCCTTCAGAGAGTTTATAGTCTAACTAGTGGTATATACAATATACCGGTAGGTGGGGAAGTGGATGGAGCACCCCAGGAAGATTCACCTTCCTGAGTTCAAATCTGTTCTCAGACACTAACTAGCTCTATGACCCTGGGCAAGACACTTAACCCCACCTGCCTCAGTTTCCTCATCTGTAAAATGAGCTGAAGAAGGAATGGCAAACTTCTCCATATTTTTGCCAAGAATTTCCCAAATGGGGTCATGAAGAGTCGGAAATGACTGAAATGACTGATTAACAAGAATATAATATGCACACAGACAAGTGAAATTGGAGAGTGCTGGTTGGTAAATGTTTGACAATCTACTTTGCAGGGAGGGGAGCTGAAGTGTAAGGACAACATACTTTTAAGTTTAATGAGAATTATTAACATTTTTTCAATCACTTTCTTAAGTTTAGATAGTCAATGAAACAATTAATCAAGCCCTGACTGTTAGTGCTGATTTCCCAGGTGTAAAGGCCCACATGAAAAATTCAGTAGTCAAGGTCCCATTTTGAGTAGCTCCAGGCCACATCTGAGTAAACACAAAGTATCTAGAAAGTAACTTACAATTATTAAATGTCAAATTGGTGGTGAAGATATTAAATGCTTTGGGAGTTTTAAGGAGAAAAACAACTTGACTGTAGCGACCCAAGAAGGTATTGTGGACAATATAGCAAAGTCATTGAATCTTAGAGTAGGAATGGATGCTCAAGGCTACCTAGTCCAATCTCTCCCCACACTATTATGTCACAGTGTAGTATCTCTAAACTGTGGTCATCCAACCTCTTCTGAAGACCTCCATTGATGAGGAGATCACCACCTTTTCTTCAACAACTTATTCTACTTTTTGAGAGCTTTAAATATTAGGAATTGTTTCCTGTTTGGTCTGAAATAATCTTCCCTCCAACTTTCATCCAGTAGTCTTGATTCCGCCTTCCAGGGGCAAACAGAACAAGTCTGATTGCATTTTCACATGGAACCTTTTCAAATATTTAAAGTTCAGAATCACATTCTCCCGATGTCTTCTGTTTTCTTGACTAAACATCCTCATTTTCAAATTTTTATCTTAAGTGCTTTCACCAATCTTATTCTTCTCTGCATATAGTCCAGTTTTCCATGATCCCTCTAAAATAAGATGGTAAAAATTGGACAGAAGAGTCTAGATATGGTCTGACTAAAATATAGGACAGCTGGGCTCTTCCATTCTTTCTTGTGATACCAGGATTTTAAATTATACAGAAGACTGAATTGGCTATTTGAGATGTTAAATCATACTTCTGATATATTATACCTGCAATCTAATAAATACACATACTTTCAGTCTAATAAAATACACACACACGTGTGTGTAGTCATTTGAACTATTTTCTAGTCACACCTTCCTCTCCTGTATTTGTAGGATTGAGTTTTAAATTTACATTTATTCCTATAAACTTAAATAATTGAATGGACCTTAAAGGACAGGTAGAATTTGAAGAAATGGAGAAAGCCTTCTGGGAGCAGTCTTTGTACAGATAAGATCATGGGAGAATCATGTTTAGGGAACTGCAAGTATGTAGAAGAGCAGCTAGGTGGCACAGTAGACAGAGTATTGCTCCTGAGCTGCGAAGATATGAGTTCAAATCCAGCCCCAACTCACTACTTGCTAGCTGTGTAAACCTGGGTAAGTCACTTAACCCTGTTTGCCTCAGTTTCCCCATTTGTAAAATGAACTGGAAAAGGAAATGGCAAGCCACTCTAGTACCTTTGCCAAGAAAAAGTCAAACAGGGTCGAGGTCACAAAGAATTAGGCACAAACTGAAAAACACTTAAACAACAAAGTATATAGACAGAAGAAGAGAGGTTTAAGCAGAGAGCCTAAATACTAATTTTTTGGCAGAGGACGTTTCAGGGTAGAGGGGAGTTCTAGGGAGAAAAAGTAATGTCAGCAAAGAAACCAGAAAGGGAACAACTGGCAAAGTAGAAGAACCAGCGTAGCCTAAATGATAGTTTAGTTCTGGATTTCAAGAAGTAGGAAGTTTCATACATTTTACCCCAAACTCTACAGGGCTTAGTGAGAAAATACAAAGCATAGGTAGCACATAGACTTAAAGCCATGTGAGTTTCAGTGACCACTAAGAGTCTGAATTCTGTGCTCTGCTTCCTGACATACTGCTGCTCCTGTTCTATTAGGAGAGAAATGAGCCCTTCTCAGAACTTCAGGCTGGATCTGAATGGAGGCAAAAGTTAAAGATTAAGCCACTTTGTTAAGTTAAGCCAAAAGTTAAGTTTGGCCACTCTGTACTCAGAAGTCAAGGAAGCTAAAGTATTTCTCTCCCCCCCCCCCCCCCCCGCCCTCCCCCCGGCCCTACCCTTAATTGTGTTTTATTTTTCCAATAATATGTAAAGATCATTTTCAATAATTATTTTTTATAAGATTTTGGGTTCCAAATTTTTCTCCTTCCTTTCCTCCCATCAACAATAAATAATCTGATTTAGATCATACATGTACAATCATGTTAATCATATTTCCACATTAATCATGTTGTGAAAGAAGGAGAGAAAAGAGAAAAAAACATGAGAAAGCAAACAAAAAAATGAAAATAGTGTTCCTCGATCTGCATTCAGACTCTATAGTTCTCTGGATGCGGATAGCATTTTCCATCATTAGACTTCAGGAATTGTCTTGCATCATTGTATTGCTGAAAAGAGCTCAGTCTATCATATTCGATCATCATATAATGTTGCTGTTACTGTGTACTTGTTCTGCTCACTTCATTTAACATTAGTTCTTGTAAGTTTTTCCAGGTTTTTCTGAAATCTACCTGCTCATCGTCTCTTATAGCACAATAATATTCCATTATAGTTATATACCACAACTTGCTTGGCCATTTCCCAACTGATGGGCATTCCCTCAATTTCAAATTTTTTGCCACCACAAAAAGAACTATTATAATTATTTTGTACATATAACTCCTTTTGCCTTTTTTATGATTTCTTTGGGATACAGACATAGTAGTGGTATTGCTGGATGAAAAAGTATACACAATTTTATAGCCCTTTGGGCATAGTTCTAAATTCCTCTCCAGAATGTTTAGATCAGTTCACTATTCTACCAACAATGCATTAGTGTGCCAATTTTCCCACATCTTCTCCAATGCTTCCTTTTCTATCATATTAGCCAATCTGATAGATGTACGATAGTGCCTCAGAGTTATTTAAATTTCATTTTTCTAATCAATATTGATTTAGGGTATTTTTTCGTGACTAGATAGCTTAATTTCTGCATGTAAAACTGTCTTTTCATATCTTTGACCATTTCTCAATTGGGAATGACTTGTATTCTTATAAATTTGACTCAGTTCTCTATGTATTTGAGAAACTAGACCTTTATCAGAAACCTGTTAAAAATTATTTCCCAGCTTTCTGCTTTCCTTCTAATCTTGGTTGCATTGACTTTGTGCAAGAACTTTTAAATTTATATTTAATTAATTAATTAATAATTTAATTAATATAATTAAATTATATTAATCAAAATTATTCATTTTACATTGCATGATGTTCTCTGTCACTTGTTTGGTAATAAATTCTTCCCTTCTCCATTGATCTGACAGGTAAACTATTCCTTGTTTTCCTAATTTGCTTATGATATCATCCTTTATGCCTAAATCATGTACCCATTTTGATTTTATCTTGGGATATGGTATAGCATGTTGGTCTATGCCTGGTTTCTGTCATATTATTTTTCCAGTTTTGCCAGTAGTTTTTGTCAAATACTGAGTTCTTTTCTCTGAAGCTGGAGTCTTTGGGTTTATTAAATAGTAGATCCCTAGAGTCATTTACTACTGCGTCTTGTATACCTAACCTATTCCACTCATCCACACTCTATTTCTTAACCGGTTCCAAATAGTTTTGATGGTTTTCTCTTTATAATATCGTTTTATATCTGCTACAGCTAGGCCACCTTTTTTTGCATTTTTTTGCATTAATTCCTTTGATATTCTATATTTTTTGTTCTTCCACATTATTTTATTATTTTTTCCTGGTTCTACAAAATATTTTTGGTAGCTTGATTGGTGTGGCACTGAATAGGTAAATTAATTTAGGTAGAATTGTCATTTTTATTGTATTAGCTCAGCCTTCCCATGGGCAATTGATATTTTTCCAGTTGCTTAGATCTGACTTCCTTTGCATGAAAAGTGTTTTGTAACTATGTTCATACAGTTCCTAGTTTTGTATTGACAGGTAGACTCACAAAGATTTTATATTGTCTATAACTATTTTAAATGGAATTTCTCTTGCTATCTCTTGCTGCTGGTAGAGCATTTTCTTCTAGTACACCAATAGACCTTGGACACCTTTTGAAGACTCTGAGCTGAAATATATAAAATCAGTGGAATTCCTTTGTGATATGTGTGTGTGTGTGTGTGTGTGTGTGTGAAGCAGAAACACTAAATTATTCATTCTATTTCTTTCTACCTGTCTCCCAGTCCTTGTGAAAAGGAGATACCTACTGGTCCAGTGGAATCAATATAGTGTCCCAGAAGGGAAGGGAAAAGAGTTTCAGGAAAGAAACAGCGTCAACAGTGCCACAGTATGCAAAGAGGTCCCCAACAAATAGATTTCACCTAAAGTTTCTGCCAATTTTAAAGATGGCAATGTACTTTTAGATAAAATGGTTCTAGGAAGAACAGCTTGAAGAAACCACAGATATGGGGGACTAGATGTAAAAACAGCCTGGAAAAGAGAACATTGGTTAGTGTATCAGAGGTTTCCATCTGGAAGGAAGCTTAAGTATCATCTAGTTCGACCACATTATTTCCCTGTACAGATAAGGAAACTCAGGCCCAGCAGTGGTTAAATGACCTGCCCACAGTTACATGGATAGTAAAGGGCACAGCCAGAATTTGAACCCAAGGTCTCTGACAAAACTGCCTAACAAATATTCATCCAAAAGTGGAATGATCTATCTCATGGGGTAATGAGTTCACCCTTATGGGATGTCTTTAAGTAAAGGTTGACCACTTTCCAGGTGTACTGTAAATGTCATGTTCTCTTCAGCTGTGTCCACCTTTTTGTAACCGCACTTGGGGTTTCTTAGCAAAGATACTGGAGAGGCTGCCATTTCCTTTTCTGGCTCATTTTATAGATGAGGAAACTGAAGCAAACAAGGTTAACTGATTTACCCAAGGTCAAGCAGCTAGTTAGTGTCTGAGGCCAGATTTGAACTTAGGAACGTGAATCTTCCTTGTTCCAGACTCAGAACTTTATCTCCTGTACCACTTGACCACTCAAACTGATATCATAGGGTTTTTTCTGTTTTTTTAATTTCCAAAAGGACATTTGAAAGTGATACACTGATTTCAGCCTAGTTAGATGAAAGTGATCTACTATACAGACTTCATATTCTCACTCTGGGAAAATACTAGTATAAATTAATAGTCCCTTACGGAACTTCAAATTAATTGCACAATGCTTCCCACTTGAGCAGCGGGCTTTGCTGTAATGTATTGGGACCTAAACATATGTCTTAAAGTTAAGGATTTCAGTTTTCTGTGACTGGAATTTTATGGTTTCTCTCTGAACATCATGGGCATTCAATTTGCTGACTGTATTGGAGTCAAAATTCAATTGTAAGTTTACATTCTATAAAGAGGGCTAACTGGGTTATCAGCAGTTTTTGAGAAGGACTTTTGTCCAGTATCTGTCTACTCCAATTGTAAGTGGAAACATTTGATTTTTTGCTACCCATTAACTTTGAACACAAAATGTTCCCGTTTTATTTTATTGAGACTTTCAGTATGTATTGCAGGCTCCCTTGCCATCTGTCATCTTAATGATATGGACATCTTTGGAAACAAGAGCATCTACTTGATTATCTATTTAATTTAAAAAAAATCAAGTTACATGTATTTCTTGCTAATCTATCCTCCTTGAACAATTTCTTTTAAAAACACACCTAAATCCCTAAATACAGTGTCCAGCCAAACAAACTCTCTCATTAGCTATGTCTGAAAATGTCTGTCTCTGCAAAGTAAGTTCATCTCCCCTTTATCTAAAATTCTTAGAATGATTCATACATTGTAGAAGTGGAAGTTGTATTAGAGATCTAACTAGGAGTTAAACTTAATATGTCAGAAAACCCTTTGGCAATCTGGTAAATACTATGGACTCCTTGGAAAAAAAGTTTTTTAAATGCTTACAATAGATAAGTGTCAAAAAAAAAACCCTCTAAGGCTATTAAAGTAGTTATTATTATTTTTATAAGGCCTTAGACTAAAGGTTAAGAGGCTCTGATGTGAGATAGTTCACTCATCCTATTTAGACCCTGAATTTGTTGCCTAATGAGGTGAAATCCTTTGTCCAAGGTGACAGAGAGTAAGTAGAAAGCCAGAATTATTCATTCAGTAAATGATCACACCAGTGCAGGAGTCAGAAGGACCTAAGTTCAAATCTCACCTTAGACACTTGATACTCACTAGCTGTGTGACCTTGGACAAGTCACTTAACCCCAGTTGCCTCATCCTGGGTCATCTCCAATCATCCTGATGAACATCTGGTCACTGGATTCAGATGGCTCTGGAGGAGAAGTGAGACTGGTGACCTGCACAGCCCTCCCTCACTCGAAACAAAGTCAAGTGCAAATCATGTCATCATTTCTCTGATGGCATGGTCTTCTTCGGCAACGAAGGATGGATACACACACACACACACACACACACACACACACATACATTTATTAAGTACTTATGCTGTGCCAGGCACTAAGCTAAGTGCTAAAGGTATAAAGAAAGGCAAAAATGGAGCCCCTGCCCTCTAAGTACTCCTCTTCTAATGAAGGAGACAGCATGTCAATAGCTATGCTGTGTTGACCCAAGGTATATGCAGAGTAAATACATTCATCGTAGAAGGAGGAAGGGAGAAAGACAGAGCCAGTAGCAAAGATCTCCTGTAGCAAGTGAGATTTCAGCTGAATCCTGAAGAAAACCAGAACGTAGGGCTGCTGAATCTCAGTTCAGTTCTTGGCCCAACAAACCACCCTGGTTTTCAAACTACATTCTCTATACAGCAAGATGCCCCCAGCCTGAGGAGGCACAACGACAGATTGAAGAGATCCTGATTTTGTTATCACAGGATCTGAATTTGAATTCTGATTCTGCTATTTAGTTGTCTATAGAATCAGGAGCAATTGGCAACACCTCTCTGCTCTGCACTTTCCTCAGTCATAAAATGGATTTGGAATAAGATGATTTTTAAGATCTATTCCAACAAGGGAGCACAGCCTGAGGTCAGCAATACCTGACTTCAAATGTGGCCTCAGACACTTATTATCTATAGACTCTCAACAAATCACTTGTTGAGGTCCAACAAGCTAGGTTCTTGGCTTTGCCATTTGTACCACTGTGTGACCTTGGGAAAGTCACTCTCTGAACCTTAGTTTCTACAAAAGAATTGTGGGAAGAAATACCACATTATTTTCCTTGTCTAATTGACTAGACTGTTGAAAGGCCCAAACCCTGTTTGCCTCAGTTTTCATCTGTAAAATGAACTGGAGAAGGAAATAGGAAACCATTCCAAGAAAACCCCAAATGGGGTCACAAAGTGTTGGACATTACTGAAATGACTAAACAACGACAATACCAGCTCTAAATCTGTCACTCTTTTTCTTTGGGCAGCTGCTTTTCCCCTTACCTGAACTGGTACCTAAGACAGGGAAAGGATTACATGGGAGTAAGGTGGGTGGGGAGGAGTTAAGAGTCTCTCTGTTTGAATAAACATGTACTGTGCCATAACTAAGGCAAGTGGCTCAGAATAAATGTAAATAACAATTGTTTCTTTTTTGTTCAGAAACTCTGAGGGTCTTCCTCTCCCAGATCTATTTTTTTTTTAAACAGGCCATTCTTTGCCTCATTTCTTATCAGCCTTAATCAGCAAATAGATATCACCTCAACCTGAGACGTGTATAAGACTTTAACTTGAAAAGGCCATGGTCTCCTATTGCATCCTGGGACATCTCCAGTTGTCCTGACCTACATCTGGCCACTGGACCGAAATGACTCTGGAGGTAAAAGTGAGGCTAGGGACTTTGCACAGCCCTCCCTCAGTTAAATCTGACTCACTTGCGTGTCATGGCATCACCTCCCTGATGTCATGGTCCTGTTTGAGAAGGAAGAACAAGCCACAAGCAGCAACTAAGGCAGGGCAACCAGGATTCTGTCTGCATGGGGACAAATTTAGAGAGTGCTAAAAGCACTCCTAGTCCTTCAGCAGAGGAAACAACAGAACTTATCACCGTGGAACAGGAAACCACTAGGTAGCCTGCTTTTTCTCTCCTCTTGTTACTCTGCCCAAAGCTAGATTGTGGCTACCCCCTCAGTCACAGACGTTTCTGTTGATGCAACCTTTTAGTATGGCAGAGTTTCCATCTGCAGCAGACCAGTGTTCTGTGTTGAGGGCATATTTCATGTAGTTTATCCTGACCATGCTTGATGCTAACCCAGGCATAGAAATTGCTAGTTCATGAGCTGGAGTAGGGCAGGTGGAGAACTAGGCAACCACCATGCAGAGAAACAAGACATGATGATGGATGCTAATGCTGTTGCGCCATCAGTCTAAAATATCAGAAAGCCTCCGGAAGGGGTACAGAAGCAGCTTTGACCTGCTGTATGCTGAATCAGGCCTTGGGCTTGGCTAGTTGATCAGAATGTGCCTAATGTGTGTGGGGAGATTTGAACATAGCTTAGCTTCTAAAGGGTTCTGAAAGGCAGGGGAAAACAGTCTTTGGTGAATTAGACCTGGGAAGTCCCTGAGCCCTCATTGTGGTATTTGTAATCAAGCCAGGTTTCTCATTCTTCTTCATTTACACCCCTTAGTGCCCACTACCCTTCTGACACTTCATATGGTTGGCAGGAAGCCAGAATTGAGCTATTTAAAACATGCGTGATTATGTGTGGCCTTGTTTCATTGTTCAACAAGAATGCTGAGTGTTCTCTAATTTTAGTGAGCATCTTAAATGTCAAAAGACAGATTTCTCCCCTGCCCCCCTCTCCAACGCTCTGGTTGTGAGTCATAAGAAGGATTCACTTTATTCACAAAGTGTCATAAAAGAAGAAAACAAAGGGAGGCGTTTTCCCCCTACAGATAATAGAAGGCAGGAGCCAAGAGAAATGAAGCACTTCCAGGCAAATTCAGTTAGACAAATATTTATTAAACACTTATAAGTTGCCAAGGACTGTACAAGGCACTGGGGACATATATCGCTCAATGAACTTATATGGCAAGGTAGCAAAAATCAGAAATACCTGTAGCTGCAGGTGTTGCTAGAAAAGTATCTTATAAAGGAAAGTGAGATAAGTATAATGGAAAAGTTCAGGGAAAATTCTTCATGGAATTTGAATGGAGTAAATTGGATGTCAGTTGGGGAGGTTTGACAAGGCTAGGTTCCAGTCTTGGCTTTGCTGTTTGTCTTACTGTATGACCTTGGGAAAGTCATTCTCTGAATTTTAATTTCTGCAAAAGAAATATGGGAAGAAATGCCTTACTATTTGTCTCGCCTAATTGACTAGACTGTTGAAAGGCCCAAAGAAGGTAGCTCATTCAAAAGAGCTTTAATAGCCATGAATCAAGACATAAATATGACTGTCTTTTTATTAATTATAACCTAGGTGCTTAACACAGTGCTTGGCACATAGTAGGCATTTGTTCAGTTGTTTCAGTTGCACTGATTTTTTGTGAGCCCATTTGAAGTTTCCTTGGCAAAGAGAGTTGCCATTTCCTTCTCTAAGTATGCACCTAATAAATGTTTATTGGATCGGATTAGCTATGATCATAAATTGTTGGAGTAAGACTTATAGTAATAGTAGTAGTGGTAGTGATATCATTCTCATCACAGACATAGAATAGCTCTAGGAAATGTCATAGAAGTCAAGAGGATATCAGCTTCTTGCCGTGATCTTGATTTTCCATATGGTAACATGATAAATGCTATCTTTTCAGTTTGGCCTTTAATACCTTTCACAATCTGACTCCTCTCTACTCTTCCAGGCACATTTCACATTACTCCCCTTTCTATACTATGAGTTCTAGCCAAAATGGCCTAGTTGTTACTCTCCAAACTCCTATTCCAACCCTTACCTCCATGTCTCC
Organism: Bettongia penicillata ogilbyi; assembly: GCA_023548195.1. Lineage (NCBI taxonomy): Eukaryota > Metazoa > Chordata > Mammalia > Diprotodontia > Potoroidae > Bettongia > Bettongia penicillata. The sequence goes on from JAJHZJ010000017.1 coordinate 7,671,299, forward strand.
ACACAGCCGGTTTTCCATACCGTCACCCATCAGCCTCTTAGAATCCTGTCTCCTTCAAGGCTTAGCTCATATATGCTCATATAGGAAGTTTTTCGTCATCCCTCCTAGAAGTAAATATTCTCTTCTTCCTCAAATAAACTTGCATATGTTTATCTATGTACATAATGGATTTTCTCAGTGAAAGTTAGACTCCTTGTGGTCAGGGACTGTTTTCATTTTGTCTTTGAGCCCTAACACAGTAAGTGTCTTATAGGTAACAGATATATGCTAAATGCCTTTTGGATTAATGACATGAAAATCAAATATCACCATATAAGTTCTGTGTCCCCATATCAATGGTCTTATCCCATGAACCACTTGCCCAATACCTGCCATCACAACTGGGGTAGAAAAAAAATTACTCTTCCCTTTTTATATGGGAGATACAGGCGTGGGTGTAGTGCTAACTCTTTGAGAGAGGTACAGCCATATCTTATCATTCCTTTGAATTGTTCTACCCAAGAGACTGAGGATAACTCCACGGTACTATGCTATTCTTTAGATGGAAAAAGACATAGGGTAAAATAGAAATATTTACTGCATATACTTATGTGCCAGGATCTTAATTTTGACCTTTCTATTAGGTCTAAATCAACAGTCATGTTGATTACTGCAACACTGGCCAAATTAGTTGAGGTGAATTCCATTGGAATTCCAAGGTAGAGATAATGAATTCTGCTCTGATATTCTGAAAATTCTTTGTCTCTGAGCCTGAAATTATATGGATAATCCTCTCCTTTTTGGGGCATGAATCAAAACAGACACAGATTTTGCCTCATTAAAATGCAGTGCTGCCTCAAGGCAACCTCACTCATATTGTCCCATATTTTACCAGGAGAGTTTACCTGCAACAGTGGCTAGATGTCAGGATGCTGGTTCTCCTGTCATACAACTCATATCCTAGCCCATTTCTCATCACCTTATGAAGAGAATGATGATTTGCCCTACTGGACATATGCACAATTGACGATAGAAGAGCGAGGTAGGGGGAGAAAGGAAGAGGGAGGGAAGGAAAGAGGAGAGAGAGAAGGATGGAAGGGAAGAGAGAGAAGGAGAAGGAGGGAGGGGGAGAGAGAGGAAAGCAAGACAGAGGGAGAACAGGAAGAGAAAGGGCAGAAGTCAAAAGAGCAACAAGAGGAAGAGGAGAGTGAGAGAAGAGGAGAGGAGGCAGGAAGGATATAAGGACAGGGGTAAGGAGGGAGATGAGCAGATGGGAAGGGGAGGAGAGAAAACAAGACCTATATCCTCAGTTTGTGAAAAGGTTCATGATGTCATTGGTATTGATATTCCATCCATGAATTGGTTCACATTATTTGTAGTGGCTAAAAATAAAAAATCCCTTCCTGTTGGCCAACTTCTGATAATGCTCTCTGTACGTGGCAGATCTAGTCTTCACATATAGTCCATCATCATTATTATCATCCCTGTGCTTGTGACTTTTCTAGTATGATAGAAATAGCTGAAATAGTTCTGAAAGAGCTTGAACTATCAAGAACCCAGGGTCACATTCATGCTATTGTAAAGCTTTGGTAGAAGAGATATTCTTTAATAATTCAGATTTATGTGACTTCATCTTTGTAAATATTCCCTGTACCAGGCAACTTCCTTTGACTTTGGAGATATCAGGTTCTGAGTTTTTCCAAACTTATCTGTACTGTTCACATGGCAGATATATAGTCTCAAAGCCTTCCCAGATTGATAGCATCTTCTAGAACTCCCATTCTCTTGGTCTAGTCTTTGAGGACGTAGGGTCATTTTCAAACTACGATGCATCATTGGATTATGGCTTTAGTTAGGGGTGAAGGAGATAGAGATAGATGGATATTTAAAATGTGTTTAAAAGAATGGGGTACCAACAAGTGAATCAAAGGTCAATTTATACCCTTCTAAATTTAACAAAAGCCCTTTTTGATGTAACAGCTCATAAAAGCAGAGATATTGTCAACTAAACTATTAATTTGCTTATTTGCATACATTAGATATAAAGATACGTGAGTTTACTCATCATCTCTATAAGACAGTTCTCTTACTCTATATTTCACACATATCCTATTCTTGCCTCTTGGCTCAGTCACACTGTCTCTGTATCCTAGGAAACATGAGGACACACTCTGCTTCATTCCATTGCCCACTTCTTGGGGATGAATTTTCACCTTCTTAGAAATAGAGGCTCTAATGGAACAAATACTGAACTTGGAGTCAGGTGAAATTGATTCAATCCATGATTTGATATCTATTAGTAGTGGGACATTGGACAATTCACTTTACCACTCAGCCTCACTCAGTTCTTCTGTAAAATGGGGATAATAACCCTGGAACTACCCATTTCATGAGGTTATTTTTGTTAAAAGTGCTTTTGTAAAGGCTGAAAGCACTTACAAATATGAATCTTTACTACTCCTACTATTACTTACTACTATTACTATGACTACTACTACTATTACTACTATTCATTTGTGACATTTTTTACTCATTGAATTTCTAACAATAATTGGCCATTATTGTCTTCATTCATTACTGCCTTCCTCATTGTCATCCAAAAACTCAACCTATTTAATTATATTCAACAAACATGTTATATGTCAGACATTCAAATCACCAAAGGTAAAAAGACAAAAACAAAAATAGTACATTCCCTCAAGGAGTTTACATTTTGGCTAGGTGGGAAACATTACAGATACAAAATTAATACAGTAATACAAGGTTACTTAAGGAAAGGGAGAACATTATACACCAGGGAAATTTGGGAAGCCTTCATGAATGAGATAACATCTCAGCTAAAGCATGAAGGAATACAAAGTGAGGATGAGGGGAGAGTACATTCCAGGCATGGGAGAATGCACAGGATGGTAAATGCCAACAATTAAATCTCCCCAAATTTACCATCTAAGGCTCTGAAAAATACAGTTTTGTGATTGAAAAAAACCTAAACACCACATTTCCTCTTGAATTCTCTTATTAAAAATCACTAAGAACCTGGTGACAGATTGTGTATATGCAGATACTGTATTAAAACTGAGATCATGTATAACATGGGTGATCTCTGACTCCAATGTATGAGGAACAGGTTTACTATATTTCTACCCCTCCCTTAGGGATTTCTAGAAGCCCTAAAATATTGGGATAGGGAGAGAGATCTGTTTTCTCTGACTGGCTAAAGCCCTCATCAGTTGTATTCCCTCAATTTTGGAGGGAATCTAAGTATCTCAGTTCTATTGAACCACTTACATCATAGTAACTTCAAAGATAGAGCAAGAAGAAATATACAAATGATTTTGTCAGTACCTGCAGAGTAGAATTTCTTCTACACTGTCTTAGTCCCTGGAGAGGGAAGGAGAGGGAAATCAGCTTCACAACTTAATCTAGTGACTACACAGTATAACTTTCATCAAATTCAAGTGCAAAGTTTCTCTTACACTTGCGTCCCCAACACCCTACCTTCTCGGGACTTCTTTGGTGGGCTGGCTGCAACATCCAGCCTAGAATCCTGGGCTCCCTGATCACTATAACTTAGTTTACTTATGCCTATAACTGAAAAAAAAAATGAAATGGATTAAATCCCCAAGTTTCTTGATAGCACATGGCCTAGAGGAAAGGGAATTAATTGCATGATGTCACCTGCAGTTAATGAATGAGTTCTTCATCTCTGGATACCACCAGAAACAGAAGAACTAAAGATGTGGACTAAAAATAAAGATGTGGACAGTTCTGGCTACACCAATAGAAAGGTCCCAAACACACAGTCACATGGTAGACCAATGCAGATGTTCCAAAAACTCCTATATCGTGGAAATGGGACTTCAACACCTCACACACAGATACCTCAATTTTAGGTGAATTGGTCATGCACCAAACCCACATTTCAGAACATTGGCTCTCCAATATTAATGATTTGACCACCTTAAGAGAATGAAAACTGCTTCTCTTGAAAATTTTCTATGTACATTTCTGTCTACAATTCCATTCTGGTTAAATAAACCTAAATGAAAAGGGATCATTATCTGGTTGGATATTCATCAGATTTGGAAAGAATTAAGATATGCAGAAATACACACACACACAATTTGGAGTTTTTCTCATTCTTTTCTTTCTCTTCTCTCAGTCCTTCAATCAAAGCTTGGTCAATGACTTGTTTAGAATATTGTAGGGGGAATTCCTCTGGGTTACTAGCTAGCCTTGGAGGTATTTTCAAACTGAGATTCTGTGATTGTATCAGGCTGAGAATTCAATAGCTAGCCATATCAGACTGCATACCATCTTGGGGAGGGAGGGGGTAAGGAGGGGAAGAAAATTCAAAACTTAAGGAAGTGAATGTTGAGAACTAAAATTAAATAAATTGGGGAAGAATTAAAAAATAAAACAAAACCAAGAATCCCACAGCTAATAAAGCTGATTGAATTGAACAAAATCCCAGGAAATTCCTGAAGGGGCCTCAGGACTTAGTGTGGTCCTGAGAAGGTTCTGACCTTTCTGTGGTCATGACTTCACCTTCCCCTTGCTGGTGAATAATAAAATAGGAATTATTTCTTAGCTGAATGTTATGAGAGTGAGGAGACAGAGGGAGGTAGGGGAGTGGGGGAAGAAGGAAAAGGGAGAGGGAGAGGGAGAGATACCTTTTTCCCCCTCAAAGTGGAGGATGCTGATTCATTCTATGGGTCATATTGAGAAGGAGGTGAGGAGCTGTGGGTTGGAGAGGGGCTAGAGATCTAAGTAGAAGCCAACCATCCCCACCACCTGGCAAAGGTTATTATGATCATAGCGATACAGCAACCCCCTCAGCACTCCATGTGGTCTTCTTGGAACAGCATTTCTTCACATGTGTAGCAGTGGCAGTGAGAGAGACACAGTCTGCCACCCACACGGTGGTTTCATAGGCAGCTTTCCTATCCAGTGGCTCAAAGGACCTTTTTCCTAGTAGCTGAAATCCTTGGCAAGCTGATACCTCCAAACAGTTCAGAGTCCAGAATACAGACTCTGTAGGGGCATATTGGAAAAAGTGTGTGTGTGTGTGTGTGTGTGTGTGTGTGTGTGTGTGTGTGTATGTGTGCGTGTGTGTGTTGTATGTGTGCTTTCAAGTAAATTCTTTCTCTCTCTCTCCAATGAGTAGAAGTCAACAAGTATTTATTAAGCACCTACTATGTGCAGGACATTCTTCTAGGCTCTAGGAATACCAGGATAAGAAAGAAATATTCCTTTCCCTCAAGTTCCCTCATATTTAGGGTTGGTATAAGGAAAAACTTTCTACCAATTAAAGCCAAAATGAACCTTTGAAGGTATTGGAAGGCCCATCCAAAAGAATTCCATTATTCCCTTTAACCCCACAGGCAGAACTAAGAGCAGCAAATAGAATTAGCACAGTGAGAACTTGGTTCATGAAGAAAAGGTAAAAATCCTTCCTAAAAATCAGAACCCTTCCCAAATCAGGTACCCCCAGAAGGAGTGATGTTCCCTTCAGCTGACTTCCCCAAGGAAAGACTGGATGACTTTTTTAATTTAGGGTGAAGGGATTTCCCCCCGCCAGATATGGAGCTAGACCGGATGGTTGTCTGTCCCTTTCAACTCTTTAGATTCAGTCTATTTTTTTTAAAGCAGAAAATTCTTGAACAATTTTGTAGTAATTAGACCCCTTGCACACCACCTAATGGAACTTTGAGAAATGCATTTTTTCATTACAAAGCAAATGCTAGGGCCCTAGCTTGGAGCAACATCTGATTTTTACAAGAGGCAGGGTTTTGAATTGTCCTCATTTTGCATAATGAAGAAAAACAAGAAGCCAATCATTTAAGTAAAGCTGACCCTCTTCCTTCTACAAGGTTGTTCTGGAGGCCTGAGGTATTACTGCTTTGTGGTTTTTATAGTACAGTATAAAAAAGTTTATTACGCAATTCACTTGAAAGTAGAACAAGGTTAGAGAAGCTAATGTGACATGTGGGCCTCTGCACACAATCCCTGTACTTTATGGAAATACAAATTGCTTTCTTGAGTTAAAATAAACTTCTTGCACACTTAAAAATATTTCTTCTCTCCCCCCACCTCACTTTCTCCTCCTCCTCCTCCTTGTCCTCCACTCCTCTTTTCTACATCTTATTTTCTTTTTTATTCATCTTTTCTTTCTTTATTTCTTCTTTCTCTTTCTCTTTCTTATTCTTCTTCCTCCTCTTCATTTCCTCCTTTTTTTCATTTTCTTCTTCCTTTACTATTACTACTACTACTCCTCCTACAGCTGCTGCTGCTACTACTTCTTTTTCTTCTTTTCATTTTAAAGTTGAGTCCATTTCACCATGGAAAAGGGATCCTTTGGTTATGATGTACCTGAGGCCCCCCTCTCTCACAGAGGGTGAGTGTGAAATAGCTACTCCAAGTTCAAGGTACTCTGTGAGTCTACAGTGGAAGCCACAACAGATATGTTTAGCTTTTCTTTCTCATCAAAGGATGCATGATTTCAAAATAGAAGCATTTGATGAAATAGGCTAATAAAGCTGCACCAGAACATTCCGCCCTTAACCCCATGGCACACTCTGCGTGCTCTCAGTGGACAGAATGAGCATGTGTAAAAATGAAGCAATAAGGGCCTATATATGGGAACATATGTTCAACTCATTGCTGTCACTTCAGAAAGGATTGGTGCATTCTGGTGTTTTCACTTTTGCACCTGATTATGGCATCTCTCCTGGGCTAGTTGCTCTCTTCCAGGTCAACTAAGAAATCTCAGCTTCATTTAACTATGGAATAGGGGTTAAAACTTTTCTTTAATAGAAACATGTTAACAGCTCCTGAATCACAGCCACAACACTTAGCTATAACAACCAAGTAGAGTACCCCCAGCATAGGATTGCAGCTTTCTTTCTAGAGCCCTATGAGTTTGCAGCTTCCCATACTGATAACTATTTGATTTAGGATTCCTTTAGTTTTAGATTCTCACAGGATCTTCTTTGGTTGATGAATTTGATGGAATGAAAGCTAAATGTTCTGCACTCACCTACTCTATAACTTGCATTTATTATGCATATCAGTCACCAGCTAACACCTGATTGCTTTGCTATACTGGTTTAAGAAGAAATGAAAGACCTCAGTCCTATAACATTTAATTTTCCCAACAACCCAGATCAATAATGACTTTCCTCCTTAGCCCATTAGCCCTTTTCAAGTCTAATGCCTAATCTCCATATTTTTTCTCACATGATTTAAATTCTGGAAGGTGGCAAGTTGCTTTGTATCTGAAGGTAACAACAGCCTATGCAAGGCAAAAATGCTAGTTTCATTATTGGTTTTTCCTCATGTGAACACATATATAACATAATATATATGCGTATATGTGTACACATTATATATTTGCATATATGTGTACACATTATATATTTATGTATTTATACATACATATTGCACATATCTATGTGTGAGTATATATGAGTATATATATGTGTGTGTGTATATATATATATATGTATATATATATAAATGTGTGTATGTATTTCTACAGGATGTGGAGGGGAGGGAGTAAGCATTTATACAGTATATATAACTGTGTACCAGGCACTGGTAGTAAAGCACTGTATAAATTTTATCTCATTTGATTCTTACAACAACCCTGAAATGGGGGTGTAATGATTATCTCCAATTTACAGTTGAGAAAACTGAGACCAGGAGAGTTAAAGTGACTTGCCCAATATCACACAGAAGTAAATTTCAGAGGTTGGATTTAAACTCTGGTCTTCCAGATTCCAAACCCTGTCCTTTATCCATTTTGACACCTAGCAGCTAGTTAGATTGTGAATTTAATAGAATTCCATACTTATTTTTGAACATAGGATCATAGGGTTAAGAAAATTCCAATTGTAAATCATTGGAAAGAGTTTAGTTCATTTTAGAGAAGAAAACAGTGTTCCAGAGAGAAGAAATCATTTCCCTAAGGCCACAAAGATCAGACCTGAAATTTGAGTCCATGTTCTTCCAATTTCCAACCCGAAGTTCTTTCCCCTTGAGAATAGTACATGGAAAAGCAAAGGTTAGAATGTCTGAGCTTGAAGGCAGTATTTGGGCTAGGTCATAGGAGATCATAGCATACAAAGCTGGAAGGAGCCTCAGAGATTATCTGGACCCACTCCCTCCAGCTCCTCATCATGTTTGTTTGGTTTTTTTTTTTTATTTTGCTTTGTTTTTTATCAATTACTGCTAAGACTAGAGAAGTGACTTTGCATCTTGAACCACAGTTTTCAAATTCCCAGAAGAATGGAAGGGGACAGAGAATCAAAAGCTTATTCATCCAAATTCTATTTTGTCAGGTGGAGAATAAACAAACACAGAAAAATTGAGTGTGAATCAGAGGGAAGGTCTTATTATATGATGAAATTGAGATTCAACACACTTTTTTGTGGCATTCCTACTACATGCTAAGCACTCATGATATACATGCTGAAATGAGATTATCTCTGCCCACATAGGGCTTACATTCTATGGGAAAGAGTAAGCATGTACACCCTTATATGAATATAAGTCATTTGGGGAGAAGGAAGTAAAGGATGCAGACTACAGGAACAGAGAAGCACCCTGCCCCAAGAGCAAACCCTACCTGGGTCAGGCATTTTTGCCTCCCCTACCCCCCACAGGAAATCTTTATGGCAAAATGGAATTGTGACTTCTTGTGACAGGGGGATCTTAGGTTCATTCTCCTTTGGGGAAACATCCAGTTCTGAGATATTTTATGCCATGAACATTCTGGAACCAGTTAGTCTACTGGATTAATTAGCTGTCAGTTTAGGAAGCAATTCTTGACATATTGGGATATATTGCAGATAAATTCTGATTTGGTGTTGGTGGTAGTATTAGTGGTGGAGTAAAAGAGATTTGGAGGCCTGCTTGTGAAGAAACAGAAGAAACAGTCTATTGGCAAGGTGATTCTTGGTGGTACAATGCAATTGAGATCCTGGCCACAGGTATCATTGGTATATTAAGCCTTTATCAGTTTACAAGGCAATACACTCAATACTGAGGAACATAGGGAGGGTAGTAATAGCCTATTATCTGTCTGTCTGTCCATCCATTCATCCTTTCATCCATCCACCTCTCTGTCTTTCTATCCAGTCATCCATCCATCTATCTCTTTATTCATATGGTATTCATTAACTATTAAGGCTTAAAACTGCACTAAAGACTTTAGGGATAGCATGAATGTATATTTATTTCTGTATACGAGTGTATGTTTGTGTTTGTATGTATAGGAATATAGGAAGTATTTCCTGGCACATGCAGGTTACATCCACCTAAGGATAGATAACATATGTACAAATAATTCAGTACAAAATATTTGTAAATATGTACTCCTAGGGTATTAAATGGGCATAGCACCATCCTGACTCTCAGACAGTCAGGATTCCATTCTGAGGACATGGAATGGAAATTAATGATGACCGTATTTCAATCCCTTTCATGAAAATTAATTTTTTAATAAAACATCAGCATAAATATAAATCAAACTCTTCTATGCATGAACAAAAATGAATGAGATCATATTTACAGCAGAGATTCTTAACCTTTTTTTGTGTGCTCTGTACCCCTTTGGCAGTCTGGTGAAGCCTAAACAACCCTTTTCAAAATTTTATTTTTTAAATGCAAAAGATAAAATGAAATATGTATGATTTCAAAGGAAGCTAATTATATGGAAATGCAGTTATCTGTATCTATTTATGTATGTATAACAAGTTTATAGGTCCTAAATTGCAGGTCCCTGATTTATATAGCAACTTTGAAAACAAAAGAAATCTGAGATCTATTTGGAAACTGATTCTCCCAACATGCTCTTTGACACAAGATCCTTGGTCCTCTGCCAGTTAGGAAGTAAACACACTTACTTTCCTGTAGCCAGAAACCTCCTTGAAGCATCTCTTCTGCCCAGAGGTCCCTCCCTGTCTGTGATCTGACCCTCAAGCTTTAAGACTTCTGGGAAACCAGTCTTCTTCACCCTTTAGTAAACTTCACTTATATTCTTCAGGTGTATCTTAGTTGCAGACAGGGTCAGGTGCTGCTGGAACCAGGGGTTTTTCAGGATCTGTTTTTCATGGATTCACACCTGATTTGCAGTCAAATTAACACATATTTATTATAGCTGTATGCCAGGTACTGTGCTAAGTACTAGAGATACAAAAAACAATGACTTCAAGGACCTTGTCTTCTAGTGGAATGAACCATGTTTTATTCATATCTGACGGGTTTGTGTTTTGCCCATGTATTCCGGCACAGTGCCTTGCACATAGTAGGGACTTAATAAATAAAAGCCTGTTCAACAGGAATAGCCCAAATTTCCCTTAACATGCCTTCTATATAGTTAAAATTTAATGATGGTTGATTGGCTGTATTCATTTTGTGCTTCCCTGGTTCCGTTGGTTGGGAGTGATTACTTTAACCTTCCTTTCCAAAGAACATTGCCTCTTTGTATTTATCTTTTATTTAGTATCTTGAATATTGGTATGCAGTTCAATTCAACAAATATCTAATATTATTGAGATGTGTAAGCCACTGTGAAAGCTATGAAGAGGTACAATGATAGATTAATAATAGTTATAGCAATTATAACTTCTTTATGGAGTGGTCTAACACTTGCCTCATCAGAAGGTGTTGTATTCCAAGGGAAAGCACATTGATTCTGGAGTTAGAGGGTCTGGGTTCTAGTCTACCCACTGTCACTCTTATTACTTCAGGTGAATTACTTAACTTCCTTGGGCCTCAATTTCTTTACGTATAAAATGGGGTAGGGGGGGAGAGAAACTGAGTTGGCTTCTGAAGCCTCTTCCAGTTCTAGGGATATAGAGCCTTTGATATATTAAATCCATGAACTGGGAAAGGCAGACCCTATGCATAACGGCCTTACAAATCAATGGTGGGGAGAGATACATGTGCAGATGACCCTTGTACAGGGAAGAGTGAGAGAATTACCAAGGAGAAATTTGGGGAGGGAAAAATCCTTCTGAGCTGGGTAGACATGAAGGGTGAGACATCAGGCGAAGATCAGAGGCTTTCAAGAAAGGAGGGACTTCTGCAGATGGTAGAGGATTGTTACAGAGGGGGTAGATTCCAGCTAGAAGGGGATCAGTCTGAGTCAAGGCATGAATATGAGAGAAGGCAAGATGAACACTGGCTGGAATGGTCAGATTTGGCTAGAATTGCAGCAAGTGGTGGAGAAGAATATGAGATAAGGGAAGGAAATGGAAAAATGACTTCAATAGTATAGAGAACTCCCAAGTAAGGAAGTTTTCTCTACAAATGCAAATATGCCCGTTTTCTACCCTCATGCACTTAATTTTTGACTAGGGCACCAAATATTCAATATATACAGCATTCATATATTATTGGAGCAAGTCTTAGGTTTAGGAATACCTGGGTTTATTTCTTGAAGTATGTACATTGACATGTAGATATATATTGACATTCAAATAATACACACATGCCAACATATATATATATATATATATATATACTCTCTATATATGTATGTATGTGCGTATTTTATATATATATACATATATATGTATAGGCAGCTAGGTGGTAAAGTGAATTGAGGGCTGACCTTGGAGTTAAGAAGATCTGAGTTCAAATTCAGGCTCAGACACTTACTAGCTGTGTGACCCTGGGCAAGTCATTTAAGCCTTTCTGCTTTAGTTTCCTCATCTATAAAATGGGCTGGAGGAGGAAATGGCAGACCACTTCAGTATCTTTTTCAAGAAAACCCCAAATGGCATCATGAAGAGTTGAATGTGACTGAAACAACTGAACAAGAGATATGTTATGTTATTTTATGATATATTATATTATGTTATACATATATATTTCCAAACTTCCATAAAATAGACTAAATAGATGTGTACATGCACACAAACACACATAAATGTAAATATAAAAGATTGTCCAGTCTCACCCCTTTATTATACAGAGAAGTTAACTTAGGATTAGGTTAATTAGGATCATGTAGAAAGGTTGTATTCAATTGAGATTTGAACCCAGGTCTCATTATTATTTTTATTCTCATGCTTTTTTCACCAATTCATCTCCCCTCTTATTGTGGCCACTAAAATTTCATATTGAATGTAATTTCAAAACACGTTTTTTTAGTTCTGCCTCCTAGGTAGATATTGCAGGCATGGCATGTTCTGAATTGCCAGACTGTCATGGGGGCAAGAGAATTCCTGTTTGCAGTCACCTTTTCTCTTTCCCCTTTCTCCCCCAGCTGACAGATTTTTCTCTACTCATTTGTTCCAAGAACTCTTTGAAGAAATCCTTTGCTTTTCTAGATTACAGGTTGATCTCTGTGTGTGTGTGTGTGTGCGTGCGTGTGTGTGTGCGTGCGTGTGTGTGTGTGTGTGTGTGTGTGTGTGTAGGGAAGAATGCTATATTCTCTCAATAGATTATAAATAGGGACTGTGTCATTTTTTCATCTTGCATCCCTAGTGAATAGCATAGTCTCTTACACACATTGTAGGCTCAACACTTGCTTATTGAGTTTAATAGAAAAGAATAGGCACTTAATATGTATCTACTGACTTGAATTTAATTGAAGCACTCTTAGTCTCTGATTTTTTTTTTCAGTCACTGCACAAGGTCCCTTTTCTAACTATATTAGCTATGATCTCATCAAGAGAAAACTGAATTTACTCTTTTAACATTCTAGCCTGTCTTTTCCTGTTGGTGAAATTGGAACTATAATATTATTTATTCAGAAGCCACCTGCGAACCCTCTGGGCATCTACTAAATAGTGGTTGAAATGCTAATTCCTATATATATATTCATAGAATCATGGGAATTAGAGATAGAAAACACTTAGAAATAATGTATTCAAAACCTTTCAATTTACAGATGAGCAAACTGAGGCCCAAGTATTTACTCTAACTCATAAAGGACATAAAATTAGAGTTTGAATCCCAATCTGGTACTCTTTCTTCTATGTCTTCTTACTTTTTTTATGGTGTCCCTTGTCTGTGTTGATTGCACCTGGCACTAGCGATTGAACCCTTTGTCTCTCCTGGGTTCTCTTACATCTTTCTGAATCGTCCTCAGGCCATTTTGGTTCAGAGGGACAACCGGAAGCCTGGGGCAGAAAAAATGATCAGACCTGAGATGAAATTCACACATGACGGCCTTTCTAGGCAGGCCCAATACGACAGAAGTTTGTCTTGAAATGCTTTTGTCTCTATGAGCATCTTAGAGAATTCAGGAGATGTTTCCTTCAGTCCCAGGGAGAACACCCAAATGGTGTAACAGTCCTTGCCTCCGCTTAATTCTTTGGGAATGCATAACCCTGCCAAGTCGTTGGCCAGAGTAAATCACAGGTCAGCTTTGGAGGTGGCATGATGCCTTTCACAGAGCACTGGACTGGAAATCAGGAAGATTTAGGTTCAAATTATGACCCTGGGCAAATCATGTAAACCTTTCTACACTGCACTAATGACAACTCACCAAGACTGGAAGTTCCATAGGAGTTCCATAGATCTACATTGGGGGGAGGGAGTTTTCTACCTAGGCATTCCTTATACCTATGAAATCATAGACCAAGGCAAAAGAAATACTAATCCTTGTATGCCATCCTCACTATTCCCTGACTTTTTATATTCTAACTTTTCTTTAGATTGCTAATTTCCTATCTAAAATTGAGACCTGAGTCAGATGGGACACAAATGATATACCCAAGGGGGTAAAGAAGGGATTGATTGAGCTTCTAAACGAGATATAAACCTAGAACCAGGGTAGGCTGGCGAAGAGAAAAAGGGTGGGAAACAAGGCCCCCCAATAGAAGTAGAATATAGAATTCTTTTTTTTTTTTTGGGAGGGTGAGAAGGCAAGACAATTGAGGGTAAGTGACTTTTCCAAAGTCACACAGCTAGTAAACGTTGTGTCAAGGCTGGATTTGAACTCAGGTCCTTCTGACTCCAGGGCCAGTACACTATTCACTGTGTGACCTAGCTGCCCCTAGAATATCGAATTCTTGAGCACAGGTAATGTTTCTGCTTTCGTTTTCCTCCCTTCTTAGCCTTCTCTGTTTCTATCTCTGTTTCTGTGTCTGTTTCAGTCTCTATCTCTCTCATCTTTATTTGTTTTTGTGTCTTAATCATAGTAGGCCCATAATAAAAGTTTCTTGAATCGAATTGAATTCCAGCTAAACACTGGGTATGCTTTTTAACAATAAACACTTCCTCAGTATAGATATCATCTATCTAGGAAGAGCTCCTCCTGTCAGAATAACAAATGGAAACTATAAATGCTAATCACCAGCTCCTTCTTTGGTTTCTGTAATTTCTCCCTCAAATTACACAGGCTTTCCCCCTAAGAGGGAAAAACTGATGGGCAAGGAACGTCCTTGAATGGAAGCTGGGTTGGTTCCTTTTTGGGGACTGGGAGAGGTTTCTTCTAGATGGTTGTAGGAAAGAGCAGGAGGCATGCTATTATTTCAACCAGCAGTCCCAGGGTTTAGTTCCTGGCTGAAGCCCTTATTCTGCAACCCTTGCTAGGTATCACAGTACATAGAACACAGGGCTTGGGATCAGAAACACTCAGTTTCATTATTTCAGATTAGCCTCAGACACTTATGAGCTGTGAGACTCTGGGAAAGTCACTTAACCCTGTTTGCCTCAGTTTCCTCATCTGCAAAATGAGTTGGAGAAAGAAATGGCAAATCACCACAGTATCTCTACCAAGAAAACCCTAACAACCTACCTTTTCTGAACCTTGGTTTCCTCCTCCATGAATGAGGGCTAATTATGCCTGTGCTACTAGAATTCTCATGATGGTTTTGTGAGGGAAAAGCTGCCTGTCAAAGTATGAAGTGAAATGGTGGTAAGCAAGGGAACGGAGTAATGATGATGCCTGCCATCCATGAGCCCTCTTTGCTGGAAATGCTCCTGAGCCAGAGGAAGGGCTTTGTGGCACTGATTGCTACTTTCAGACCAACAAGGTGAGGTTTCTGAATAGAATAGTAGATGATAATAGTAATCATAGCTTCTATTGAATTCTTAACATTTTTTTACAGACTACCAAGCACTTTCACATGTTATCTGATTTTGCCTACTAATAATGTTTCATTTTTAAACTACTGGGGGCCCCACATTTTAACATGTAAAGACCTTAGTCCAATATACTTTTACAGATCATCCAGACCCCAGGCCATAGCTGATAAACCTGTCCAAAATCAAAATAGGTGCTTTCTAATGCTTTCATTAGCATAATAACTTAAATTTGGTTCGATTACAAGTATTTATTATTTCTTCATCTCAACCCTCCTAATTGAAACAAGAAATAAAAATGAAAGCCTTGATAACAAATATGCACACTGAAGCAAAAAAAATTTCAACGTTGGACCTAACAAAAATGAACATGTCATTCTTCTTGAGTCTATCACCTCTCTGCCTGGAGGACATGGGGAGCATGCTTGATCATTGGTCCTCTGGAGTTATTGTGAGTCCTTGCACTGTTCAGAATTCAGCATGTGGTCTGACAATTCCATAAAGATGCAGGCAAATTTGGTTGAGTATTTTGCCCTTTGTTTGAAAGAGGAGTATGTATGCATGAGACATAGTTTGGCATGGGATAATTGCCATGTCACATTGTCTGAAAATGAATGGGTCATTCCATGCCAAAATATTGATACTTATTAGGAAGTTTCCCCAGAAACTGACTTGGCATTGATTTTAAATTTGTGGAATTCAAGTTCAAGAAAATCCTTGTATCTGGGGTTCAATTGATCTTTGATTAATACTTTGATAATTATTTCAAAAATATTAGTAACCTCATTGATAGGATTCACCTTACTTCTGGGCAAATTATAATTTATGACTTTTCATCCTATGATCTTCTTGTCCACTTATTTTTCCTGTAAATCCTCCACAGAAGAACTCCAGGATGGTTGAGATTTTCCTCTGGTTCATCTAATGAATGGGTTCTTAACTTGGAATCCATGGTCTTTTCAAACTTTTATATTTCTATAACCCTAATTCTGATTCTAACACTGCAGTTGGGGTCCTGTATAATTATATGTATGCAGACATTCTAACATATTTTTTTTTTCCTGAGAATGGATGCATCACGTTTACTAGATGAACAAAAAGGTCTATGACATAAAAAGTTTAAAAGTCTCTGGTCTAGTGTCTCAAGGATGCCAGAATTTTGCTTGAATTATCCATTTTGTGCATCTTCTTTCTCCTTTCCCAATCATTTACATTCTAATCTATAGATTCTTTTATGTCATTTCTCGCACATAAATCATCATTGGTAGCCCTTTACTATGAGTGACTATAAAGCCCTTTAGTCTCTGTGGGCATTTCCCATAAATAGCCAGGGAGAACAGTTCTGTTGAGTTGACAGTCATTATAGTAAGGAGAGTTATTGCTTTGTTTTTTCATAACCCAAATAACTCTCACCAAAGCCCCTTTCTTTCTTCCCTAATCTCCCGTTTCTCATATCAGGCTTATTAAAGAGGGAGTCATGTTGGGCCTCCTGAAACTTCATTCCTTTCCTACTCACTTGGAAGCATTATTTGAATAAAATAAAATTCCACCTATTCCAGTTAACAATGGATGATGAGAAGGGTGTACACTGATATGCTAGCCTTTCATCTGCAGGTTTTCTTCTGTCTGATGATTTACAAAAAGTGATTTCCCCTAACAGGGCTCTAGCTATTAGCTTGACTTAAGGACATTTGCCTGAATCTGAAATGCATAGCTCATGGAGAATCTTTAATAATAGTAAATTACATGAGTTTATGTGATAGTACTTAAGTGTTTTAGTTACCTAACTACTAATACCTGTTGCCTATCTTAGTTTAATATAGACTTGATATTTTCAAAACCATGTTATTAATTAAAAATGCAGAATCATTTTGCCAAATTTGGGCAAATTCCTGTGCTAGTATTATTTTATATGTTTTGGCTCTGAAATTAATTGAAAACATTTAAATAATGTTGAATTTAAATAGATAAGTCTGTGTAATTGTGTAAAATTTCTGCAAACATCGTAGCTTGTGGGGCAGTAACTATGCTTGAGCATTTGGAAGGCATGTGTTTATGTGGACATCCAGCTACTAGCTGAAAGGTCTCATTCCTTCCCTCTATGGTTACTTAGGAGATAATGACAGAGACACTAAGCAGGTGATACAGGATACATTCACTTCTCTTTTCCAAAGTAGCTGAGTATACTTTATATCCTCCGGCTGTTGCTTGAGACCTCTTCTTCTATTGAATCAATGAAAGGGGAGAGTAAGACTTATCAGTATCCCATAACACCCTCCCCACCCCTACCCAATCAATATCTAACAATACTAGTATTGCTATCAGACAGCAAAGGTACCAAACACTTACTGAATTAGTTGGGAGCTGAATCAGGACAGCACTTCTATACAATGACTGTAATAATATCAACAAAAAGTATACAATAATAATAATGTCATTTTTATAAAGCTTTTAGGTTTGCAAAGCAGTTTGTATATTGTATTCCATTTATTTTCAAAACAGTCCTATGATGTGGGCACTCTTATTTCCATTTTAAAGCTGAGGAAGCTGAGATCAGGGGGAGTTACTTGCTCAGGGTCACAAAGCTGGTAAGTATCTAAGGTACATTTGAATTCAGGTCTTCCTGACTCTAAGTCCAGCACAGCACTCTCTGCACCACACCAGCTTTAAAAGGAATGAGATTAATAATTAATATACTAATTGGAATAACCCATCTTTTGAGGTAAGAGATAACGAAATATTCTCCACTTTTCTCAGGAAAGGGGACAGAGACTATGACTGCAAGATATGGAATACATTGTCAGATGTGTTTGTTATGCTGGTTGATACTGCTTATCTTATTTTCTTTGGAACAAGAGGAGGTTGTTTATGGCATTTGGGACTATGGACCACGAAATAACTGGCACAGAATTAGAATTCATCAATGACACTTGAAACAAACAAACAAAAATCCCTCACACAGCCAAATACATCTGTCACTGACCATCCTGATATAGAGTGATAACTCAGCCAGGAATTACAGCACAGTTATGATTCCTAAGATCCCACTGGATGAAATGTCTACATGCATCTCTAAAGATGCAATATACCTATTGGCATGCTGGACCTGAGAAAATCTAAAGAGTTAAAATTACTTAATATATTGAAGCAGTCGCATCATCCATAGAACTTAAAGCAATGTCCTTAGCAGGCTCCAATTACAATACAGCATATGGTGCTCAGTGCCTCATGGTACAGATTTGCATGTAGAAGCATTTAATTAGAAGGAATTACAATTCCTTTGAGATGTCTGGGACACAGGACTATTCAGGGTTGCTGTTGCTGCTTTGTTTTTATCAATATACTTTGTTTATATAAATCATGACCTTGGTGGTGAATCAATAATGTTATGTTTTCAGAGCCTAATATTTAATCTGTGTCAATTGATTTATGGAAACAAGACAACGTGCTAGATTTTGACTCCATGTCTAACACCCTTCAATTCAATTCAACAAACATTTATTAAATGCACACTGTGTACAAAACAGCCATGTGGCATGTGCTAGGACCAAAAGATAAACCATAACATTCTTGCCCTTCAAGAGTTCACATTTATTTCATTTGGAGAAAGCAACATATGCACAGATAAATCAACACAAAATATGTGCAGTATAATATTACTCTCTTTTTTGGTGGTCAAAGGACAAGGGCACTTATATTTGGGGGAATGTGGAACTTTGTAACAGTTGAGCTGACCCTGGAAAGGAGAGAGTTCACTGGTTCTAGAAAGCAATAGGGAGGAGGGAGAACATTCTCATTACACCACAATCTCTCCATTGATCATTGTTTATTATATATTTTATTAGCACAAAAATGCTATTTCCTTTGCACAATATAAAACACTAATTACACTAAATGATGTTTACACAAGGTGTCCTAAAATTTGTGGTCCCATTTATGTTATTATAAATTGTATTTCTAAAATAAAATTTTAAATTTATAAATAAATGTTTGCTTATAAAATAAAAAAAAACTATAAATAAAGCTTAAAGTAGAACAATTTGAAGCTTAAGATGGCACTAAAATGTGTAATAATACTTAGAAAGGACCTTGCATCCATTAATTTTATTCACTGAATAATATAAGGTAGCATGACAGTGAAGAGGATGCTGAATTTGGAGTCAGAGACAGAAGGATCTAGGTTGGATCCCTACCATATGTCCTTACTGACTGTGTGACCATAGGCAAGTCACTTCACATCTCTGTTTCTTGGTCACCTGATCCTAAAAAAAATGAAGATGAGAGTCTCCATGGTCCCTTAGGTCTCTTCTAGCTTTAAATATGTAGTTCTATGATACGTTTCTGTTGGGACCCGTATAGCAAATCCTGTTATCCTCCTTTTGCAGATGAAAAGACTGAAGGATATAGAGATGAAATATTTAGTCCAGTGTCACAAGGAAGTTAATGGGTGCCTAGATCCAAAGAACAGGTCATTTAACTACAAGTTTAACACTCATTTTATGATACCACGCTAGCTCCTTGTTTGATAGTTGCTTCATGTGCACGTCTTTCCCTTGCTAGATTTTAGAGAGGCAGTATTGTCCAAGAGACTGTCCAGTGGTCCCACCTCTTACTCCTCTTCTAAAAATGGGTTCGGGGTTGTTAATGAGTCATGAAGTATTTGAGGGCAGGGAAAGAGTTTTGCCCTTAGGTATAAACACTGAAGAATGTTTCATCTTTCCCTCAACCAGTCACACAGGACACCTGCCCTTAGGACTGTTCCTCCAAGGTCCATTTGCTTCATCACTCCTCTCACAGGGTTCCTTCCTCTCCCACCCACTTCTGGTAAGACTCTCCCTGTCCTAGCTTTACTGCATCAAGAGAGGAAATATGGCATCATGCATAGAGCCATGGAAGTGGAATCAGAAAGTCAAATCCTGCCATATTATCTGTGTGAGTGAGTCGTTTAGTCTCTATGTGCCTCAGTGTCCTCATCTGTAAAATAAAGGAGTTGGATTTGATGGTCTCCAATGTCTCTTTCAACTCTAGAGCTTATCAGATGATATTAAGTTGTACTGTCTGTCCTCTTCACTGTTGTACCTCCTCCCTCCCACATCCCAGGGAGAAACATGGCTGGTTATAGTTTTGAATGGGAATAATGAGACATACCTACTTATTTCACATAATTATGAGGAAAGGGCTTTTATAAACTGCAAAATGCTATGCAAATAAGTGATAAGTAAAGAAAATAGTGGTAGAAAGGACACTTGTACATGGGAAAACATAAATTTAGGCTTATAGGATGTGAGTTCAAATTCCAGCTTACCATGCATGACATGGGGCAAGTTACATGAGCTTTGGGGGCCTCAGTTTCCTCATCTGTCAAAGGTGGAGATTAGTTTAGATGACCTCCAAAGTACCTTACAGCTCTAGCTCTTTGTTCCATAGTGCATATATAAACAGTACTAACAATGGTGACAGTAATTAATTACCTTCTTTTGACCAGGGAACAGGTAGTCTATATCTTTTTTGAAGGTCCCAGCACTAGGGTATTATAGCACATCAGTAGCAATCATCAATGTTTATTAAATAATATGGATTATTGATTGATTTTTGCTGCAAAAAATATCTGGGAAGGATAATTCACCCTTACCTAAGGTATAGGCCTATATAGGCTGCATGTAGACTCTATGGAGAAGTGCATATTGAAATAGCAGTCAAAGATATATTGGACAGTAAGGCCTCTCATAGTGACCTTCTGAGTACACAGCGATTCACCCAGACACATCATCAGCCTTGCTGTTTCTGAGGCTTAGAGATGCTTAGTGTGCCATCCTGTGGCTTGAAGCAAATCCTACACATGGGAAAAGAAAAGGTTGGCATGGGAAATGGAATCTTTGCTGTTTCCTCCATATTTTCAGAATAGAATAGAGATGCACATGATGAAGACAGATTGGAAGGTTGGAATTTGGGGCAAAACACTGACGGAGGATGCTATTTGTTTGTCAAGGATAACTAAGTCCAAAGTAAATAGACCATACCTCATGAGTGTTTCTCCTCTCCCCCATGGAGTAAATTAAGTAGTCCTTGAGTAACCCGTGGAGGAAGCCTGCTGCTCACTTATTGTAGAATGTTGATATTTACATAATATTCCCTCCGATTAGGTTATCTGAGCAGTCCACATCTCATGTAGGGCTGACAGGACAGGAGATGGGATCCAACCCAGAAGGACTTAATTAGATCTGGTTTTCTTTGTTGTGCTGCTCTCCCCTGTGTGCCCAGACTCAGTACTAACACAAGGAACAATCCAGTTCAGCACATAAACTCATGTTACCCATCTCCACAACACACATACACACACCTGATAAACAGTACACAAGCCCAGACCCTGGAATTCATTGCCATCCGGTAGTACTCAGATGCTTTGTGTCTTTCCCATCACTGTTTCCTCCTCTGATCAAACACACACAAAGCAACACAGTTTCTGGTCACCTGCTCAACCCATACCTCCAGATAAAGCATCAGTATCTACCACTATTTACCTTTCAATTCCAGTATTCTTCATTTCTACAGGGCAAATAATAGCTTTGAGTGTGGTGAGTATAGTGGAGTGCACTTTTTCCTTTAACAATTATGATAGCTTTTGTTTTTATATCACATTCATTTCCCAATATATCCCTCCCCTGCCCCCTCACTCAGAAAAGCATAGTTTATTTGTTACTCAGTTGTTTCTGTCAGGTCCAACTCTTCATGACCCCATTTGAGATATTCTTGGCAAAGACACTAGAGTGGTTTACCATTTCCTTTTCCAGCTCATTTTACAGATGAGAAAACTGAGGCAGAGTTAAATGATGTCCATGTCACACAGCTAATTAGTGTCTGAGGCAAGATTTGAACTCAGGAAAAGGAGATTTCCTAACTGCACGCCTAGTCCTCTATTCATGTGCCACCTAGCATCCCTTATAAAAAAGGGTAAAAAAATGGAGGGGAAGAAATTTATAAAAAATAAAGAACATATCACTGTTTCACATCCATATTCCTTCACTTCTGCAAAGATTGGAAGGAGGTATATTTTCATATCTCTTCTTCAAGGTCAAGTTTTGTCATTAAAATTAGATAGAATCAAGTTTAAACATTTTTATTCTTTCTTTATATTGTTTTAATCATTGTATATATTGTTTTCCTGATTCTACTTATTTCTGTTTACATAAATTCATATGTTTTCCTGTGAAATGTATATTCCTACGTATTGGAGACAGAATCACCGAAACATCTGGTTCGGTATCTGAAACAAGTTGTCCGTTCAAGTGATCTGGAGCTTCTGGGCACAAACCTATCCTAAAAATCATCATCATCATTGTGTTTTTCCAGTTGTAAATAGCTTGCAGGCTTCAAGAGATAGTGTCATATAATGGATAGGAAATTAGTCTTGGAGTCAGATAATCTTGGATTCAAATCCCCTCTTAAATGACCTTAGCTAAATCACTTAATGTTTCTGTGCCTTGGTTTCCTTATCTGTAAAATGGAGAGTTAAACGTGATGGCTTCTGAGGTACCTTTAAGCTCTAGGATCCTAGGAACTAATTTATGTGCCCCAGTAATGGTCCCCATACCTTCTCTTATATTTAGATTAACGTCAAAGTCCCCATGTCCTTCCTGTGAGTTAGTAAAAGTTAGTCCAGAACTATCTCAAAAGGGCTAATGGTGCTCTATCCAAAAAGGAGTCCATTTCCCACCAAGGGCTTCACTCAAGTCCACCCCTTCCATATTTTCCAATAAGAGAGGTCACAAGATCCCAAATCAAAACTTTCAAGGCTGAGTCTGTCCCTGGAAAAATATGTACACCATGCTTTCCAACTCTCTATGCCACCCCTTTCCCACCCCAGTTTCCATGTCTTTACCCCCAAACTCATTTCTTCTTCAAATCTTACCCAACATTCCCTTGCATCATATAAAATACTCTCCATTCATATATGCTGTAACCCAGTGCTAATCTGTTCTATGAAGCTCTCTCAGCTTCAAGCTTCTCCTGTAAGCAACCAGAACAAGCAACATGAAATGTGCCCTGAAATCAGCTTTCTTTTTAAAGACAAAATCTTGGGTAAGGTTGGGTAGGCAACAGAAGTTGCAGACACAGGAAATCTAAACTTTATAGGTACATACCCTGTGACATTATGACTTTTCTTTGTGGATGGGGAGAACTTCATTAGAATTCAAAAGCCTGCCAAGGCAGTGGGGGCAGGAGGAGGAAAAGGGACAATTTCTATTTTAAGTGTTTATTCTCATCAATTAAATAAGTTGTTTTCATACTGCTCTTAGCACCTTCTAAATTCCAACACCCCAGAGCAAAGCTCCACTTGTTCTGCCCTAGTTATAACTGTGATAAAAACTCATCTCTATATGTAGACAGTCATTCTATACCCTGAAAAACCCTAAATGCTCCTGTGGGAATGCCAGGACAGTTAAGCCCTTTAGTCTTCTCCCAGAGGATCAAGAAATGAGGGAAAGTGGCTTCACCTGACACTTAGCCCTGGAGCTTCCTAATCTCTCAACACCTAAAAAGTTCCTCGAAACTGCAGGAAGTCAAAACAAAATTTAAAAAGTGGACAATTTAACATACAGATTTTTGTTGAAGTAGGAGGGGGGAAACAACACTTAGAGTCATAGAACTCGAGTTTTAGGGTAAGCGTTGCCTCTGACACAAGGTGGGTGACTATGAACCAGTCACTTAACTGAACCTACAAAAATAGGTTAACCTCTTTGAAACCTCGACTCATTCTGAACTCGAGGGCCAAAGCAAAAAAAGTAGAGAATCTGTAGAGATTCAGTTCCCTTATGTGCAAAATGGAAATAATGACATGAGTACAAATTTACCTCACAAAATTCTGTTATGACGAAAGCCCTTTGTAAACAATAAGCATTAAATTAATGAAGTGGCATCTTTACCATCATTCCCATTACTCAATACTTCAACGTGTCTCTGATTTCATTGGGGTTAACAGTTTCACTCCTGGCAGAGACCATAGTCTTTTTAAATCATAGTAGACCATCTCCCATGGGGTGTGGCCAAGATAGTGGAGTAGGTCTCTCCAATTCCATTCATAAGCATTTATTAAGTATCTACTCTTTAACTATGGTGGAGACATCAGGCTACAGTGCAGAGCCAGCTACAAAGGTTGTTTGTAGGATCTGGATCCATGCCCCCCCTTCCACTCGCTATTTAACCCTAAGCAAGAGCTGTAAGCCCTCAGTACAGCCAGAGAATTCCCTAAGAATGAGTGACAAAACGCCTCCTGATCTGCTTTGGTAGAAGCAGTTTTCTCACTGAGTTTTCCATAAACTATGAGAGATGAGTATGAATAATAGCAGCAGTAATAAAAGTTTGCAAAGGAGTAGAGAGCCAAAGATAAAAGAGAAGCTATCAGATACTTCAGGGACTTTACGGTCTACTTGATAGTCTAAGTACCCTTTGAAGTCTTAAGATGGCCAGGTCCTAGATAATAGTCAGCTTATTCTGATATGACCATCAAATACCTGTAAAGAGCTATACCAGGGTTGGTGGGGCCTGTAGTCATGAAGCCATATGTGGCTTTCTAAGTCCTCAAGTAGGGCCTTTTGATGGAATCCAAACTTCACAGGACAAATCCCCTTAATAACAGGATTTATATTATGTTATATCATATAATAATAATAATAATAGTTATATATGTATATATAATCACCAGGCCTCACTCAAGAACCTAGAAGTTCACGTGTGCTCTCAAGGCTGTAGGTTCCCTACTCCTGCACCTGGTCAAATCACTTTTGGATTGTTTGGGACACCATATTTTGGGAAGGACATTGCTAACTGGAGAGCATTCAGAAAAGGTCAAACAGCATGGTCCTTGAGTTCGCTCTTAAAGGAATGGAGAGATTTAGCATGGAGAAGAGAAGACTGAGGATCTATTAGCTAGAGTCAAGTATTTGAAAAGTTGCCACATAGAAGAAGAATGAGACTCTTTTCTTTGGCCCTAGAGTTCAGAATGAGTCGAGGTTTCAAAAAGTTTAACCTATTTTTGATGTTTGCCCCTACTGAACCCTCCCTTGTAAGAAAGAAAAATAGGTAAGCATATTAGTTGGCTCAATAACTGGGCCTGCCAGTAGAGAGATGACAAATACATAGGATGAAGTGACCGAAGCCAGATTAAAATGTCATGGAAAGTATTTAACAAAATAAATAAAAATGAAGTAAAATATAGGTATATTATATAATAAAACTAAGCCAATATGCGCTCCACAGGCATCCTTACATCTATGGTTTAGGGGCCCCCATTTCTATTTGAATTTGTCGCCACCACATTTCAAGTCCTCCCAAGATTTCTAATGAGAAGAGGATGGGTATATGTTTTCAAGGGCTAAAATAGCCATGATAATTAGCATTTGGCTGGTCAATCAAGCTTAGCAAAATGCTGTCAGAAACTGCTGTGATTAAGCCATCAGGCAGCTGAGTATATTGAGTCACACTCTGTATGTGTATAAAATTCATTTTGATGTATTAGTTTGGAGTTGATACAGTTTTCTGTGTATCCGTTCATGTGTCTGATTGTAAACTCATAAGGATAGGAATGGGGCATTTTCCTAAACAGAGAGACATGTAAATTGGAAAAGTTATCCTATAAACTCAGTACCCAAAAATGTGAACTTTCATAATTGGCCAAACACAAAACTGATGTATTTTACCTAACCAGGATATTGATACCTGGAGAGCATTTAGAGATGGTCAAATAGCATGGCCTTTGAATTCACACTTAAAGTAAATGGGGATATTTAGCTTGGAGAAGAGAAGATTTAAGATATGGTAGCTAAAGTCAAATATTTAAAGGGTTTAAAATCAAGAGTATAAGTTACCCATGTGTGTGTAATGTTATCTTGGGATAAGATGTGGTTTTCACATCATTTTGTAACATAGCATTATTGGCAACTGGAACATAGTTCTGATACAAGTCATGCCTTTTCACAAAAGAACTCCAGCTTTAAAGGTCCTCTTTGCAACTAGGCATAGGTTCATGTCTTCAAGAAAGACTACATGTTTCATGGGCGTAGGGGAAATTTTTATCCTGCTACAGGTTGGACTAAGTAACCTCTGTTGTCCTTTCAGAACTAGAGATGTTGTGCTTTTTGAAAACAAACATCTTTCATTGTCTAAAACTATATTAAAGATGAGAAAACATTTCAATGAAAGCACATTATAATGTATATGTAAATTTCATTCCAATGGCCTATCACAATTTAGAGCTGACTTTGGGTATCTCAAGGTTAACATAGAAGACCCCAAGCTTTGATAGCCCCTAATGAGTACAAAATGCTTTGAGGATGAGCCCAGGAATAGATTGTATTTCTGTTGCCCCAGGGGCAGTCTAATGAGGTTCATTATCGGATTGGTCACAACATGCTGCCCACAACTACTCTGGAGGATTTGTGGAAGGAGTAGAAGTCCTGGACAAATTACAAGTCTTGGATATATGGAAGAATCAAAGTAACACAGATGGAAATTTAGGATGTTTCCTCAATTTCCTCCTTTGCCTTTATAATAGCATGTCCATGTTCATTCATTGTTGTGATCAGAGAGACAGTGGGGTGTAAGCCGTGGAGAGATAGACTTAGAATCAGGAAACCATGAGCTCAGAATCTGCCTCTGACACTTAGAGTATTGATTCTGATACCATATGCAGTTTCCATAGACTTTCCAGACTTGAGGCAATTGCCTTCGACTTATCTAAGCTATGAACTGATGGAAATCACAGCTCATTGGTATTTGACAAGCTGCAATAGAAAGCTCATACAGATCTCATTTTATTCCCCTGGTTATAAAAAAAAAAAAAAAACTGGCTCTTGGTTCCTCAGTCTTAGCTTTCCACTCAGCATTCTTCTCACCCGTAACACCTTCCTCTTTGCCAAAAAACATGATTTTCCCACTTTCTAGCACTGTTAAAAACTCATGTCCTTCATCAAATCTTCCCTAAATAATCTTGCCTGGCTCTGGTCATTCCCAACATTCATCTAGCCTGAATACTGTTGGGAGTTTCTGCCCAGCTGTGTTCAATTATACACTTTATAGAAAGAACTAACCCTTCATGGACAACTTTATTAAGTGTATACTGCTCACAAAATTTAAGAGGTAGAAGGAGTCTCAGAATGCATCTGGTCCAAACTATGCTGAAGATTTGTAACAACTCTTCTAAGTACTCATCCAGATGTTTTTTAAGACTTCTAGTGGCTGGGAAGTTATTACCTTCCAAAGCAACCCATTCTACATCAGAATAACTCTAACTGTGAGGAAGCTTTTTTTTATGTTGAGCATTCATGCTCCCATTTTTTCCCTGTGGGACCAAGAAAAACAGATCCAAACCCTTTTATATGATGTCACCCTTTAACACTTGAAGAGAATTGTCCTCTATGAAGTATCTCTCAATATTCTCTTATCTAGGCAAAATATTCCAAAGTCTTTCAACCTATCCTTTTTTCACATGATTTCCACTTCTCTCACCATCCTGATAAGATGTTGGATGCATTCTTTATTAAATGTCAAGATTTTTCTTAAAATATGGCTACCAGAACTGGACACATTACTTCAGATATGAACTGACTAGAGGAGAATACATCAGCACTA
This sequence comes from Bettongia penicillata ogilbyi, assembly GCA_023548195.1. NCBI lineage: Eukaryota > Metazoa > Chordata > Mammalia > Diprotodontia > Potoroidae > Bettongia > Bettongia penicillata. The sequence goes on from JAJHZJ010000017.1 coordinate 7,698,950, forward strand.
TTACCTTTCTCATTCTAGATAGATACCAGGAATGTTCTAATAAAGCCCAAGTTTTCCTTTTTTTTTCTATGTTACATTCTTGGCTCATAGCAATCTTGTAGTACACTAAAATTCAAGGGTATTTTTCATAGGAATTATTCTCTAATTAAGCCCCATTATCTTGTACTTGTGTACACAATTGTGTACTTGATTCTTTGAAACATATTTGAGACTTTATATTAAACTACATGAATTTTCATGTTATTTATTTCAGTCATCATTCGAATGACAGATTGAAATCTTTTTTTTTGGGAGGGGTGACTGTCATCCAATAAGTTATACTTCTCAGTTCATTGTCGCCAACAGATTTGATAAGTATGACATCTATGCCTTCAGAGTGTCATTAACATAAATGTTGAACATAAGGTCAAGCAGAGATCACTGGTACAATTGGTTACGAATCATGATTTGTTACCTCTCTGTCCTTGGGCAAGTCATTTGCTACCTCTCTAAAATGAAGGGAATAGCAGAGATGATCTCTGTGGTCCCTTCCAGGTCTAAATACCATGATTCTATATATTTGCCTAAAGATTCTAAGTGTAATACATGGTAGACTGGGCATAGTAGGATTTAGAGTAAGAAGAGTCCCAACGGGCCATCTCATTTAATCTGTTCTTTATACAGATGAGAAAATTAAAGTGAAGAAAACACTAGGCAGATTATCCAAGGTCACACGTAAGTAGCAGAGCAACATCTGAACCTAGGTCTTCTTGATCTAAATCCAGCATTTTTTTTTTGCACTGCTCCATATTACCTACCTAATTAGCTGATAAATGAGAGGGTTGAGATTAAAATTTAGCTCTTTTGATTCTCAATCCAGTAACTCAAGCACTATCATGCAGACATCTAAGAGAAAACAAATGATTAACTTTCAGCTATCACCATTAAAGTGAGATTAGAACACTGTACAATAAATATTTAATAAACATCTATTATATGCCAGGCACTATGCTAAACACTAGAGAAACCAGTAAAAGAAATAGTCTCTGCTCTCAAGGAGCTTACTATCTAATGGGGTAAGATAATCCATAAAAGGAAGCTGATAAGTGGAGGGCACAATGAAGATGTTAATGGAGTTGAAACCAAGCAGAGCAGCTGGTGACAAATGAAAGGATCCTAGAATTTTGAGCTCTCTCTAAAGGGAGGAGTTGTTCTGCTCTGCTCTCCAGCCTTCCAATCAGAGAAGCAGAAGCAACTGAGGATGGTGATGAGGTGTGAATACCAAAGAAAAAGCCATCTCCATGATGATAATTTTCCTGGCAATGAATTTATCTGGTATGATGAAAGTGATGATGGAGCCATCAAACTACAAAGCCAGCTGAGCAGCTGGTGTCAAACGAAGGGAGAAGAACACAGATTGAGGAAGATGTGAAGATTGCATCACAGAACATCGATCTTAGCAGGCCCCCTCTGAGGCAGCACACTGTTGTTGTCTGGGGACACCTTCTGGGGGGTTGAAGAATTGTTTGATATTTTGCATATTTTAACAGGCTTTTTTCCTCTCAATGAGGCTCTATGTCTTTTTCTCCATACAGTTATTGCCTCCCTAGAATATATTAGAAATGTCTTTGAAAGGAAGATGAGACAAAGGGATATGCCATACATACAAACATGCACTCATATATCCATACATATATATGTGTGTATATATACATAATATATGTATATATAGTATAGTATATAGTATATATACATATATACATACATATATAGTATAGTATATAGTATATATACACATAATATATGTATATATACACACATGCATATATAGGTGTGTACATATACATATGTCTGTATACAGAAAAAGATATATTTTATACACACACACAAATATACACACCCCTCTTTGTATCTAATGGTAATCATCTCTTGAAGGGGAAGAGAGAAGGAAAAAAGAGGGGAAAGAAATTTATATGATAACATTATTATATATTGAAAAGGAATAGCAAATTGTACATAACAGATTTACAGTTTCATGTATAATCATCTTTTTTATTATACTGTGTTATGGAAATGCTTGTTTTATTCCATAAATAAATAAGTAAAAAAAATAAAGTGTGACATATTTTTTAGTGCTTGAGCACCTCCAAATATGATGCCAACCTCAAATGCCCTGTGGCGTCCAGAAATTCAATGTTGAATCCATGCACCCTAGCAAGAAATAGAGTTGATGATTGCTGGTGATTAGAGGCAGTTAACAGAACCCAAGGGAAAGAACCTTCCTGGGGAAAGAGGAAATGACCCAACTTGCTCTCTGAGAGACTAAATGGGATTTCATCCCAGGTCAAGCCAGAATTGATCAGTATTAAATCTAAAGGACCCAGGTGAGAGTCTGGGTACAAAGAGTTCAGTATCGTTATCCAGTGCTGGAGAAGTTAGCTTCTTGATGTTCCATATACAAGACACTATAGTTCTCAACATGAGGTCCTTTCACTACCTCTCTCCCATGCTTGGAACATTTCTCCCTCCTAATTTCTGCCTCCTGGCTTCCTTCAGGATTAAACTCATATCTCTCCTTCTGCAAGTGGACTTTCCTAGTGAACTTATGACTCTACCAGTGCCTTCCCACTGAGATAACTCTTATTTTACACTGTATATCTCTTGCATATTTTCATAGTGTCTTCTTCATTAGAACTTTATGTGAGATCCTTGAGGGCAGGGTTTGTATTTTTGCCCCTTTATTGTATCCAGCATTTAGTACAATGCCAGGCACATAGTAAATGCTTAATAATTGCTTATTATTGATGATAGTGATGATAATCATGGGGGGATGATAACAGTAAGATTTTGATTTGTCCCATGAAACGTCAGGCAGGCATCAGTGACAGTCGCCCTTTTAACTAGTAGTGCAGAATACAGTGCAGACCCTTTCTAATTTGCATGGCTCTATTCCATTAGGATTAGCTTCTCTCCAGGTTTAGCCTGCCTACTTTTAACTTAGATTTCAATCTTAGTCTGAATTAGAAATCTAGGAATCTGAAGCAAACATTATTTACAACATCTCCCCAGTCAGGGACAATAGAGACTACTATTATAGAGAATTTTAGGATCTTTTATTAAATTACCAGTTTTTTAAAAGTATCTCAAGATTCCAGTAAAAATTCAGAAAAGCGCTTTTTATTGCAGTACCAGTTTTTTTCTTCCATCAGTTTAGTTGTGTCAGATTCTTTGTGACTTCAGTGGGAGTTTTCTTGGCAGAAATAATGGAGTTGTTTGCCATTTCTTTCTCCAGCTCATTTTACAAACAAGGAACTGAGGCAAAAGGGTTAAATGACTGTCACAAAGGTACTAAAGGCACATTTGAACTTAGGTCTTCCTGACCTGCTCAGTCCTCTATCTACTTACTACTGGCTTCCATCCAGTTCAGTGGTGGGTAATTAAACACTTTCTAATTAGAGGGACTCAGCGCTTAGTATATTTCCTGGGCTGTTGTTGTTTGGTAGTATCTGACTTTTCATGATCCCTTTTAGAGTGTTCCTGGAAGAGATAATGAAGTAGTTTGTCATTTCCTTCTCTAGCTCATTTTATAGATGAGGAAACTGAAACAAACAAGGTGAAGTGACAAGCCCAGGATCACAAGACAGTAAGTTTTTGAGGTTGGATTTGAATTCAGGAAAATGAGTCTTCCTGACTCCAGGCCTGGCACACTATACACAATGCAACCTAACTTCTCTTAGGTATTTGTAAAGCATTTAAAATCATAAGCTGCCCCTTTCTAGGTAATCATTTTTAATTTTTTCAATGAGCTGCACTGTTTAATATCACTTAATATTAAATATACATATTATCAATGCCAAAAACAATTGATTCTCCCTCTCATATCATTTTGGCATAGCTCTTGTCACATGTTACCGTGAAATATCTCAAACATTCTAATAGCTAGTAACATGCAAGAGCATAATTTTCTTTCTTTAAAAAAAAATTGGAGGCAATTGGGGTTAAGTGAATTGCCCAGGGTCAAACAGCTAGTAAGTACCTGAAGTCACATTTGAACTCAAGTCCTCCTGACCCCAAGGTTAGTGCTGTAGCCACTGTGCCTCCTAGCTGCCCCTAGGAGGATAACTTTCTTTTGCATTTATTTATTTCACTTTTTCAGTATTCACTTCCACAAGATTTTGAATTTCAAAATTACTATCCATCTCTCCCCTCTCCCAACCACAGGACAGCATGCATTCTGATTACCTCTTCCTTCAATCTACGCTCCCTTCTATCATCCCACCCCCTTCTCTTATTACCTTCCTTTCTATTTTCCTGTAGGGAAAGATAGAGTTCTATATATACCCCATTGCCTATACATCTTATTTCCCAGTTGCACATACAAATAATTTTTAGCATTCATTTTTAAAGCTTGGAATTCCACATCATCTCCCTTCTTCCATCCCACCCACCCTCATTAAGAAGGCAGGCAATTCAATATTAGTTATATGTGTGTAATCATGCAAAACATTTCCATAACAGTCATGTTGTGAAAGACTAATTATATTTCCCTCTATCCTCTCCCAACCTCCATTTATTCTATTGTCTACTTTGATGTGTCCCTCTACAAAAGTGTTTGCTTCTGATTATCCCTTTCCCCACTCTGCCATCCCTAGTATTATCACCTTCCCCCCACTTTCCTGTAGGGTAAGATAATTTCCATACCCAGTGGAGCATGTATGTTATTCCTTCCTTAAACCAAATCCATGAGAGTAAAGGTCACTTATTCCCTCTCACCTTTTATGTACAATGATTTGCTATATACTACCTCTCCCTTTCTCTTTCTCCCAGTACATACCCCTCAAAACTTAATCATATATATCTATATACATACACACACATATATATATTCCCTCCAACTACTGATACTGAGAAAAGTCTCATGAGTTACAAATATCATCTTTCCATGTAGGAATATAAACAAATTCCTTATGGTTGTTCTTTTCTGTTTACCTTTTCATGCTTTTCTTGATTCTTGTATTTGAAAGTCACATTTTCTATTCAGCTCTAGTCTTTTCAAAAAGAACACTTGAAAGTCCTCTATTTAATTGAAATTTCATTTTTTCTCCTGAAGTATTATACTCAGTTTTGCTGGGTAGGTGATTCTTGGTTTTAATCCTACTTCTTTTAACCTCTGGAATACAATATTCCAATCCCTCTGATCCCTTAGTGTAGGAGCTTCTAAACCATGTGTTATCCTGATTGTGTTTCCACAATACTTGAATTGTTATTTTCTGGCTGCTTGTAATATTTTGTCCTTGACCCAGGAACTTGGAATTTGACTATAATATTCCTAGGAGGTTTCCTTTTGGGATCTCTTTCAGGAGGTGAGAAGTAGATTCTTTCCATTTCTACTTTACCTTCTGACTCTAGAATATCAGAGTAGTTTTCCTTGACAAATTTTTGAAATATAATGTCTGGACTCCTTTTTTCAATCATGGCTTTCAGGTAGTCAAATAATTTTTAAATTATGTCTTCTGAATCTATTTTCCACATCAGTTGTTTTTTTCCAAAGAGGTATTTCATATTGTCATCTTTTTTTTCATTCTTTTGGTTTTATTTTATAATTTCTTGACTTCTCATAAAGTCATTATTTCCATGTGCTCCATTTTTATTTTTAAGGAATTCTTTTCTTCAGTGAGCTTTTGGATCTCCTTTTCCATTTGGCCCATTCTGCTTTTTAAGACATTCTCCTAATTGGCATTTTGGACCTCTTTTGCCATTCTTTAGTTAGACTAGTTTTAAAGGTTCTACTTTATTTAGCATTTGGGGGGTCATCTTTAGCAAACTGTTGACTCATTTTTTTATGATTTTCCTGCATCATTCTCATTTCTCTTCCCAATTTTCCATCTACTTCTCTTACTTGATTTTCAAAATCCTTTTTGAGCTCTTCCATGCCTGAGACCAATTCATATTTTTTCTTGGAGGCTTTAGATGTAGAAACTTTGACTATACTGTCTTATTCTCGTGTATTTTGATCTCCTTTGTCATCAAGGATGAAAGTAAATACCTTTGCACTAAGAAAATAAGATTGTATAGTTTTATTTCTTTCCCCAATTTGCTCATTTTCCCAGTCAATTATTTGATTTTTGAGCTCTTTGTTAAGTGGAGGGTGTACTGTCCCAAGTTTTAGGGATTTTGTTTAGTAGTTTTCAGATATATTTCTGGCGACCTGTAAATTTTCAATTCGTCCAAGGTGATATAGTCAAAGGAGTGGTGTTTATTCCTCTTATGACTTGTACTTTGGTCTGTGAACAACCACAAGTGTTCTTTTCTGTCTTGGATCTGTGAGGATTCCCTCTCTACTGCCAACACAAGCTCCACCACATCAGTGCTCCTCCTCACACCAGAACTGCCCCCCAGAACTGGGACCTAGGTTAGCTACTTGATTCCCCCACTGTCTGTAGCCTGAGAGCTCCAGAAGCAGCCTCTGAGGCAGTGGCTGCCTCCATGCTTGGGATAGGGCTGGAGCTGAGGCTGGAGTCAGACCATTCTCCTCTCTCACCCAGTTGAGAGACTTTTCCCACTGACCTTTGAAGCTATCTTTTGCATCTGTGGGTTGAGAAGTCTGGAAACCACTTCAGCTACCAGTGATTCATTCCCCTGAGACCTGCTTCAACCCCATCTGTGCCAGTACAGCTCATGCTGAATTGTTCCACTTCCAGCCCAGCATAATAGATCCTTCCTTTTGACCTTCCAGTTTGCCTTGGGCTGGAAATTTGCTTCACTCTGTCGTTTTGTGGCTTCTGCTGCTCTAGAATCTGTCAAGAGTAATTTTTTACAGTTATTTTGAGGGGCTTGTGGGAGAGCTCAATCAGGTCCCTGCTCCTACTCCACCATCTTGACTCTGCCCCTTTCCTTTCTAGGTGTTTAAAATAAGGCATTTAAAATAGTTACCTTGGCTTTCATTCCTCCTCTTCTTTCTGTTAAAATCAGGAAATAGTTCTTTTTATTTTTTGTTTTTTGCTTTGACAGAAATAACTTTTTTGGTTCAGCTTGCAAGCTTACAGCATTGCTCAGATAATGAACTGAAAGATATATCAGAAACACTTTGTAAATCTTCAAAACATGTTTGATACCAATTCTTCATATCATGTGTAGAGTATACAAAGAACTTAGAACTTGGAGTCAGGAGGGGACATGAACATAAATCCCAACTCAGATATTTACTAGATATATCTTGGGGCTAGTTGCAACCTCTGAATCTCCCTCCTCCCAGTTTTATATTCTTATTATCTACTTCACAAGGCTACTATGAGAACCCACAGAAGTAACTTGTGTGTAAAACGCTTTGCAAATAGTGTGCTTTTAAGTTAGGTGGCACACTCTATAGAACACTGGGGCTGTAGTCAGGAAGACCTGAGTTCAAATGTGGCCCCAAACACTATTACTACATGCCTAACCTTGGGTCAGTAAGCTACTTAATTGCTTTCTGTCTCAGTTTCCTCAACTGTAAAATAGGGATAATGAAGCCCTACCAGGTATGTGAGGATCAAATGAGAGAGTATTTATAAAATACTGGGAACCAAGGAGGTACTTAATAAGTACTCATATCGTTCTAAACCTGAGCTAAGACATTTCAAACACCCTCTGTACACAAGTGTAGATTGGTTTTCAGACTACTGCATGAGTAGAAGATATAGGACACATTTGAGCTACAGAAGGTATATAACTATTATGTGTTAGGCACTGTACCAAATGCTAGAGATATAAATAAGTTTATAGTCGAATGGGGGAAGACAGTACTTAAAGGAAGCTGAATAGGAGAGAGCATGGACCAGTGGAAAGACAACTGTGTCTGGAAATGAAGGACTGGAGTTCAAATCCTGATTCTTGGTTACTGACTGTGACTTTTGGCAAGGCCCTTAAACCCAGAGTCCTCCTATGTTCATCTGTGAAAAGGGGAGAGGGATGGAGAGGAGCAGGACAGGGCTAGATAACTCTAAGATTCCTTCTAACTCCAAATTCCCTGATGTCTGGATATAATTTGGATGATCTGGTTACAATTTGTCAGTTGTAACCTGAGGGGATCAGAGTTCTCTTGAGTTTGGGGATGGGGGAATTTAGGAAATACTAAAGCCAATGCAGTTTCAGAATCAGAAACCAAGATATTGGAAGGATGGAGCAATCAAGGTGCACATGGATGTGAGCCAAGAGCCACTGCTCAGAAAGTCAAGGGATAAGAGTGAATGAAGCTCAGACAGTTGATGAGTTTTCCTGTGAGATGATGTCATTCCATGGCTTTGTACTGACAAAGAGTTAGAACGCATTAGAAATGGTGTCCCTTTGCCTTCAAGGAAAGGCTATGATGGAATTTGAGAGGTGGGTTTTAATAATTCTCTCCAATGCTAACCCTGGAGATGGACTTGATTTGCATCTCTTCATTTCTATTGACTGCTTTTTGGTAAAGAGATTCTTGGTGGTCCAGGTAGGCATCCTTAACCATATGCCATTAATAAATATAAGCCAACCATGAAGGAATCAATACTTTTTGTTACCAAGCAAAGTGAGTTTTATAGGCAAGTAAACATCACTAATACATGATTCAGCTCCAGAAATTAATTCAATTGATAATATATGAAAATATTAGTAATCAATAGCTGTAGACTTATCAAGGGATGCCATACATGTATGTTACACAATATCAACTCTTTCACATGTATATTATACAGTATCAACCTTTGGAGTATACAAAAACATCAGTATGCCCCTAAGTGATACCTCAACTGGTACTACTTTGGGATATAAGCCAAATAAATGAGCACCTAAGTGCTATGGTTATAATTTATAGAGAATTGGGAAGTGATATCCTTCCCTCCCCTCCAAAAAAAGAAAGAAAAGATAAGATCTCAGATATTGATACTTAAAATTTTACCAGTAGAGATTCTTTTTTTTTATATTATTCATTGTCCTTAGAATTCACTTATAAAATGTAGACTCTCCACCTCTCAAAAAAAAAAACCTTTTAGAAAACATCTTAGTTCAAAGCCTTACTAACTTATAATGGACTGGATGTCAAAAAGAAATCGCCAAGAAACTTTGGGACCTGGGACCCCTGATTGCTTCATCCCTGGACTTCTAATATATGATAGCTTCATCAGCATATAGATCATGATAATTTAGGGTTCAAGTAATAATAACTGGCATTTATGTAAAAAAGTGATTTAAAGTTTACCAATCACTTTATACAGGTTATCTCATTTTAACCTCATGATAATCTTTAAGATAGATAATATTGGTATTATAATCCCCATTTGTGAGTCAAGGAATCTGTGGCTCATACAAGTTAAATGACTTGCTGAGAAACCCACAACTTATAAGAGTCAGAGGCCAGATTCAGTGAATTCATGTATTGATACCCAGTCCAGTGCTCTTCATCATTCTAGGGTAGTGGGATCTTAAAAGGCCTCCTAGAAGTCACAAATTTTACAGGTAAGTAAACCACTGTCCAGAGAAGTAGAGTGATAAACCAAAAGTTATGCCACAAGTTAGCACCAATGCTAGGATTAGAACCCTCCTTTCAATTCCTGGTCTGATTCTCTTTTTACCGTACTATAAGATTTTTCTAAACTATTTCATGTTTTGTTAAAAAAGGGAAGGGGGCAAATTATTTACTGTATAGTTTTGTATAATAGATGAGCTAATATTAGTGAAATTTTTGAACTAGTAAATCTCTTAATTATTTATTGTGCAATAAGTTTAAGTAAGCAAGAGGACAAATGTAGGATAAATTATCATATTAACCATTAATTCATAGATGAATAAATAACTCTTGATTCCATATTATTTTAATCCCTTATGCTACTTAGCTTTGATGATTTGTTTCCATAATAGAGCAGCACCCATACTCTTCTGTTTTGTATTTAAAGCTCTCTGGTTATTTGTTTTGTTTTTTTTTTTTTGAAGGCTGAAATGATGGCACAGTCTTGGTAAATTCTTCTCATTAGAAAGATATTTTTTCTTCTCCCTTGAATAATTCTTCCATTCTATTCCAAGGCTACTAATTATTTGATTACTCTAACATACTTTTAAAATCCTGGATTTTTAATATAAAGCTTTATTTTTGCTCTTTTGTGAGAATATGGCATCATTGTCTCAGTATGTAGCTATATGCATGTCATTTTCTTATTCATTTATCTAATTGTTGAGTCATTAAACACTTAAACTCTACAAGAGAAGCAGCATGAGATAATGACTACTGAGTTGGTCTTGGCATCAGAAGGACCTGGGTTCGATTCCTTCTTCGGAATCCTCTTGGCTAAGTGATTCTGGTCAAATTACTTGACCTTTAAGTGCTTCTAGACAAATTGGCTAAGACTTAAGTTGCAGAAGATGTATTTAGGGAGTTTCCTTACCTAGAATATAGCATATACAGATGAAATTCTCCAACTTATAAAATAATTCTACTAATGAAAAAGAGAGAAGGTACTCTTCATCTCCAGAAACTTCTGCTTTATAATGGCACTAAGAAATAATAATTTAGAGTATAATTTCTGTGTAAGCCACCAGATAGCCCTTTAATTGAGGGTTGGGGAAAAACAGACACATTGTCCACTTTTGCTGTTGAAAGATTTTTCTCATTGTTTCAGACTCTTCGTGATCCCATTTGGGGTTTTCTTTACAAAGATATTAGAGTGATTTGCTATTCCCTTCTCCAGATCATTTTACAGATGAGGAAACTGAGTCAAACTGACTTAAGTAATTTGCCCAAGGTTGTTACGCTCCTTCCCTTCTCTTATTTCTTCCATCTTTTCTTTCTCTCTGATACAACTACTAATGCTTTCCAAATTTGCTAAGTAGAATAAGAAAGGGACTGAGGACCTAACATTCCATCCTTATAATCACAGATTAAATAGCAGTGGGCCACAGTGGAAGAAGCCTGACATCCTGTGTTCAGATCCATCTATTGGCACATACTGCCTTTGTAACACTGAGCAAGTCTCATACACTATCTGGTCCACAGTCTCTTCAGGGGAAAAAAAAAGATGTGTTTGTATATTGGCTAATGAGGTCTCTTTCAAGGTTTCCTCTCAAGTCTAGATCTATGATCCTATGATTTTTTTTCAAGTTAGATATCTAGTGCATCCCCCTCCTGACTTGCCCAAGAAAATTAGAGAAAAGAGGGAAGTGATAATGGTTGTCCTTTACTCTCAAGAGGACGAACATGACATCCCTCTGTTAGAGTCATACTGTTGTATGTCCAACAGTAACTGATCAGACCAATGCAAACTTGGAAGGCTCAACCACAGCTTGGGCACAAATAGTTCATATGAATATTTGGATTGGACATGTCTCTAAATTTGCACATCTTACATTTCTTTTGAGCTACTGCAATTTTTCTTCACTTACAGAGCATAGCATCTTGTTTGATGTGGGAGACAAAAGGCAAAGAAGGAAATGAATGAACAGAATAAGCTAGGGGAAATGAGAGAAAAGAAGAGAGAGACAGTGATCTTTCTTGGTGTTACTATAGCATATACACTGAATGGGAATGTTAAAAACAATAAATGGAGCATTTTAAGAGGACTCTTTCCCTAAACTCAAGAGGAAATTAAGTAAATACCAGAGTAGGTAAATTTGAAAGGCAGTGGATATCCCATACAAACTTGATCAGTTTTCCCCTCCTAACCATTTATACGCTCATTCCTCTCTCCCCTTTTTACCTGGCAGCCCTTGTGGTTAAGTCTTGAAGTCTTATTTAAATGTATTCTGCATTTGGCGCTGTAGTGGAAAAAGAAAGGTAGTCAACAAACATTTTCGAAAAACATACTCCATAGGTTCTAGGCACTGGATGCAAACAAGGGTAAAAACATAGCCCATGCTTTCGAGTAGCTCAAATTCTATCCATCTTGTTCATTATATTCCATATTGCAGGCATTAGCCAGTCCTGCCTGGTATAGCAGTACTGACTCTGTAGTTAGAGAGCTTGGGGTTGTATCTACTGTTATAGATACTTCAAAGGCAGTTGCCATTTTGAAATTCAGCTCCAAGTGTCCTTGACACCACCTGTGTGACCTTAGATAAGTCACTTGTTCTCCTTCGGCTCAGTCTCTTCATTTGCAAAATGCCTAGTTTAGAGTGGATGGCCACTGTGGTCCCCTTCTAACTCTAGCTCATATGACCCTAAAGTACTAGGTCATTGTGTGCTATGTAAAATAGAAAATCCTGCTCTACTTCACCTGTTCAACCCCTTCTTTGCCTTCAAAGGCCATCTCCCAAAGAGCCTCCCGATTTCCTAGACAAATGTATTTGTCATTTATCTAAATTTTCTTTGTACTTTATTGATACTTTGCCTATCAATATTATTGTCTTTTGTATTGGAATTATTTGTGTACTTTCAGTCATTTGCTGAATTTGAAGCTCCCAGGAGCTTCTTTACCTTAGGAAAGTCACTTTGTGTCTCTGACCCTCCACTGCCTATAGGTTATTAATAAAAATAGGATTAATTGATCTCTAAGGACCTAACTAGAAGATTCAAAAATTTTATGAAGTCATAACCAAGATGGAATAACTCAGTGAATACCAGCCCTCAGTGAGGTGAAAAGAAATCAACTGAGGTGCTAGACAACTTCAACTCACTTGTTTTCCCTCTTCTTTAGATTATTTCACGTTAGTTGGAGGTTATTCCATCTGTAATCTCCTCGCTGTTTCAGCTTCCTTGCACTTTTCTAAGATATGTGACTCATGCTTTGTAAAAGAAGTTAAAAAAATAACAAACTAAAAACTTACTTTTATGGATGGGAATAAGGAAAGTTGCAAAGGGGAACATTTTGCCACAGAAGACAATAATGACTGTTATTTCCTTTATTACTTATTTTTATTTTATTTATTTGGGTCTGGCCTTGTGATTTCATCCTGGGGAATTTCTGAGCTTTGAGGCTCCCTCTACTGATGCAGAAAAGAAATTGTCTTTGGCAGATTGTCTTGGAAAGTTGCTTGGCAAACAAAGAGAGTACATGATCTGCTCAGGGTCACATGTCTGTTATATGTAGAAGTAACACTTTAAGTCAGTTCTGGATTTTACCACGCTCATACTCTTATACAATACTACATAAAATTGTATGATAATAATAACATTATTTTTCATCTATTTTTATTTTTTTAATTTATGAAGTAAAACAAGCATTTTCATAATATAGTATAATAAAAAGGAGATGCACATGAAATTACAAATCTATTATGTACAATTTGCTCTTCCTTTTAAATATATAATAAAATTATCATATAAATGTCTTTTTTCTTTTTTCCCTCCCCTGCCTTAGAGATGACTAACTAGACAAATATTATATATAATGTATGTTATATATTATAGAAATATTATATATAATATATTCATATACACATAGTTTATATATATACATATAATTCTTCTCTACATACTTGTATTCATCATTCTTATGACACAGTTTTGTTTTAAAAATATTTCCACATACATCATTGATTTAGAGCATGGGTTCTTAATGTGGAGGTCTATGAAGACATTCAGGGGTTCTGTGAATTTACTTTCACTAACCTCTAACTGAATTTAGTATTCTTTTCAGTTATAAAATATAGCCAACAAACAGCATTCTGACAAGGGATCTCTAGGCTTCTCCAGACTGCTAGTGGGGTACTTGACAGAAAAAAAAGATAAGAACTCCTAATTGAGAGTTAGAAGGGACATAAAAGATGACATCATCCATCCCCTTCTTTTTATGTAGGAGGAAACTGAGGTGCAAAGATCCATGGTTTGACTAAGGCCCCATGGGTACAGCAGCAGTGGGTAGCCACTTTAAGGAGCGACCAAACACAACTTAAATCTTGGTCCCTGCCTTTCAGGTCCTTATGGTCTAGCGAGAGCCTCAAGAGAGAACAGTAACAGCTCTTTAAGTACTATTAAGTTTACAAATGCCTAACATGGAATAGCATATTAACATCTCAGAATACCCTTGTGAGACTCAGATAGCATTATTTGAATGAGTGAGTGACCTTTCAAAGCATTTATTAAGCTCCTACTATATACCAGACACTGTGATAGGCACTAGGGATAAGAGTATTAAAACTGAAATCAAAGTACTTGTCCTAAGGGGCTTCCATTCTAATAGCACATAGATGCATCAAGCTGATGCACTGGACCTGAGTGCAAATCCAGCCTCTGACTCATCCCTCGTCTGCTTCAGTTCCTTCACTTATAAAACGGGGATTATCATAGCACCTAACTTCCAGAGGTATTGTGAGGATAAAATGCAACAATATTTGTAAAGTGATTTGCAAATCTTAAAGTGTTATACAAATATTAGTAGCCACAATAGGAGGAAACAATGTGCAGAAGGGAATGTTTTCCCAGGGAAAGGAACTTTGTTCTAGTAAGGGCATCGCAGGAATTGAAATCATAGGTTAATCGATGCATTTTCATTCTCTTGTCTTCTTTTATATCTAAAGTTGCCTTCTTTCTATTCTATATTTATGTTAGATATGCTTATTTATATACATATTGTCTCCTCCGTTAAAATGGAAAGTCCCTGTGGTAAGGGCTGTTTTTACTGTTCTTTGCATCCCCAGACCTTACCACAGCTCCCAGCACTTTAATTGATCACTTAATATATGCTAATTTATTGATTGATGCTATTTCCATAGACGTGGTAGTATAGGTTTGATAATTATTCCCAGCACAAAAGTGTAAAGTGAGTTCAGGGAGAAAGTGGCATCAGGGAAGCTAGCCAAGTAGGGCCTTGATTTCCTGAGGTTTTTTGGCTAGTTGGGATGAAAATTACACACACACACACACACATACACATACACATATGTATCCACATATCTATCCATATGCATGCATATATACATACATATTTACACACATATATAGATACATATATAGATATATACCTAGGGAGAAACAGAAACAGTGAGTGCTGGTTAGGTAAGTTATACTCATTTATCCATCAGGGCAATGCTATCTCTTCATGGAGTTTCAAGGCAGAGAGAAATAATTCTCTCAAAGAAGGCAGAGTTATCTCTAGAGATAGAATCTGGAGGGATGATTGTTCCAAGAAGAGGGAAATGGGAATAACCACTGGTCAGATGGTGGGATTCCTGGGTAGGCACTGGTTTTCCTGTGTACTGGTTGATGGTTGAAGAAATTGAGAAACAAAGCTGTTGGGACTTTCTCATAACAAAATAGTGCCTGTGGCAGGGTTTCAACCATTCCTGATTTTATGAGTCAACACTTTGCAGGAATACAATAAAGATAATTTACAAGCAATGGATGATGAGTTCTTCTGTTGTGTCTATATGGCAATGAGATGGAATTCATTTATCTCTGAAGAATTAAAAATGTGTTAAAAGAATCAAAGGAATAGGCAGGTTCAGTGTGGGGGTGAACAGGCTACAACATTTAGTAAATGGAGTATTTTGATGAAGAAGAATATAGAATATGTCATTAAAGCTAGTCATGTAGAAAAAGTGAGGGATGTAAGGTGGATGGCCAGTGTTAAATAGGTACTGTCATATTGGTGGGAGAAATGGAGGCAGTCCCCTAGAAGACTGGATGGACCCACTACATAAACTTTTGGGAGGACGTGGTTAAAGGTTACTCAGGATGGGCAAACCTGATGGACTGAATCCAAATTGAATAATGACATCACACATTAATTTGTTGATTTCAATGATAGTCAAATTGCCGATACTTACAGTGGTGGTAGAGTTCAACAGAAGAAGCAAGTCTAAAAATCGTTCAGAAAGCTTGATGGGGAATTTGAAATTTAAGTTGGTTTGTTGAGGGATAGGTACGACTTTGAAGAAAGGACATTCCTTGAGAAGAGGAAGCTGAATGAACAAAGTTAGACATGTGGAAAAACTACTTGGTAACTTCAGGAGACAGTAAGGAGGCCAGCTGCATGTTTACCAAGAAATAACAATCTAATACTATACTATAAAACTAAATACTGTGATTCATCTGCAACAGAAACAAATATGATTATCATATGCCAGTCTAAAGACTGATTCCTTTCCTGAAGAGTTTATACCATAAGCTCCTTGAGGGCAGAAACAGTTTTTGTTTGGGGGGAATTTTTTTTTCATTTTTAAGTGTCTATCACAGTAATAACTATTTTATAGAGTCTTATTGATCATATACATCGAAAGATAAGGATAATTGAAATGTACGAGGAATATTCCAGAAGTGTTAATGGAGTGTTATTACAGTTTTTAAATTATTAAATGTTTCAAAATGCACTAAGACTTTGGGGATACCCTGTATGTTTTTTGAATATGTATTTTATTTTTAATTTATGGAGTAAAACCAGAATTCCCATAGCATAGTAGAATAGAAAAGATGATTGTACATGGAACTCCAAGTCTATCGTGTACAACTTGCTGTTCCTTTAAAATATATAATAATTATCAAGTAAATTTCTTTTTTTACTTCTTTCTCTTCTCTCCCATCCCAAAGAGGGCTACCATTAGACACAAATACATGTGTATACTACATATCTATCTATATCTAGCCATGTATCTATCTATCTATCCATCTATCTATCTATTTATCTGCATGTGTAGTATACACACATATGTAAAGTCACTCTATACATACTTCCATTTATCAGACTTTTTTTTCCTCTGGAGTCAGATAGGATCACCCTTCTTACGTCCTTTGAGGTAATTTATGTGTTTATAGTAGACAAAATGACTTATTCACTCAAAGGTCTTAAAACAGTATTGCTGCTACAGTATATATTCAATGTTCTCTTGGTTCTGTTTTACTTATTATCCTATTTAAGCTTTGTATCAGTTCTATGTGGGTACCTCAAGTATTATTATTCACATCTTATAGAAGAGGAATCTGGGGCCTGAAGAAGTTAAATGACCTGTCTATGGTCACAATTACTAAGTGTCAGAGGTCTAATCCAAATCCAAACCTTAAGTTTTCCCACAACACCAAGGACAACCTTCTGCAGGTTAAACCTTGACTTTCCTGTACACTTTTAGAATTCTAGAGGTGAAGGGAAGCCATGAATAAAGAGATCAGAAACCAGGGGAGGATAGGGGTCATAGGGCTAATGAGCAGGTGCTCAAATTTCACTGTGGGTGATGAAAATGGAGAGAGAAACAGGAAGGATACAAGGGTACATGGAATTAAATATTTGTTTATTACCAATTACAAGCTGTGCACGGTGGAGAATATAAAGATGCCTAAAATGGGATCCTTGCCCTCAAGGAGCTCTCTCATCCTCTCTTTCTTGACGGACACATTGTCCTTACTTGGCCTTTTTGAAAGAGGAAGCTGATGAAGGAGGACAATGTTCATTTCATCCTGTCACCTTTATAAGTTTTCCCACTTACTGTATTTCTTTTCAGGATTGCATTGCCTGGGTAGCTCTTGATCTCAGTTATCCCTTTCCCTTCACACTCCCCCGTTCCTTCTGTTCTCATTCTCTTTTCAAGTTGTGAACCATTCATTCATTCTTTAGTTCCCTTCTCGCTCATTAGCTCAGCATTCCTCCTCCTCCTCCCTGTCTTTACCATGGGAGCAAAAAGCCAGCCTCTGCTGAGTGTGGGAAGTGACACTCACCCCTGTGTTGAGATGCAGATATTTCCCCAGGTAACTACTGCATGCCAGCTTCCAGAACTATTCTTTGATCATTTAGTGAAACTCCTGGGACCACTTATGATGTCTTCTATATTACTAGCCTCATTCCCTCGGAATATTGGTTAAACATTAAAAGTTCTGAGTGATCAACTGGTCCTTTTCATCGCTTAAGTGAGTGGTTAAATTTGATTGCTAAAATCTCATCCATATGAAAATTCCATTTCTTCCACCCTATATACTTCTTATCTGCAGCTTATAGAAGAGTTGTAGAATGTTAGAGATTGAAGGGATCATAGGTGTCAGAGCTGGTAATGACCTTAGAGGTCTAGATCAATCTCCTTGTTTTATAGTTTTGAGACCCAGAGAGGGGAAATGATTTTCCCAATCTCACTCAGGCATTTAGGAACAGATCTGATTCCAAATCTATTGACAATATTTTAGTAGTTCAACTTTCTCATTTTGAAGAAGGAGGAGGAGAAAGAGAAATAATTCCCACTTGTAAAGCACATTTGGTTTGAGGAAACACTTTAATTTGAACAACCCTGTGGAATAGGTAGTGCAAGTATAGATGTTTTATGGTTTGTAGATGAGATAATAGATGTTCTAACAGATGACATGACTTGCCTAAGATGAAACATCTAATTAATGTGTTAGCTGGGAGAATAACTTTTATTTCACTGCTACCATCTTCCTTTCCCTCTTCCCAGGAATCTAGACAGTACTTTAAAGCTTGCAAACTACTTTAGATATAGGATCACATTTGGACCTTATGAGACACCTATGGGGACAAAGCAAAAGCGAAATAATATGAATTTTACAGATAAGAAAATTAGGGCTAAAGAAGAAGTATCCATATGACTCCTACTCTGGTATCCTTTTCCCTACATTAGTGGCATTTTGTTTTATCATGGCCAAACACATAGAAGCCAATCAGACTTCTTCTTCAGCGAGGGGAGGGCCAAGCATGGAAACTGAGAAGGTAGGGGATGGCTAGAGGAGTCATGCCTTCTAAACTAAGAAGCAGTCGGGCTGTTAGATCTCCTATCTCTCCTTTCTGTGACTCAAATGCACATGTGTATACAGAGAGTCTTTTGATATTGTACCCTTGTTCCCCTTCATCCTAGTCATCACTGATAAAATAGATTAAAGAAAGGGATTATCTTTCTATTACACATTTGACTGGCATCAGGCATCTTCCTGTGAAAGTCATGTGATAAGAATGAGAAAGGCATAATTTGAATTCCATAGTCTCATTAATATGTAACATATCTAACATGTAGAGGTAACCCTGTATTCCTGAAGTTATTTCACTAGAAGGAAGACTCTGGAAGAGCCTCTCAAATGGGAAGACTTTGAGTGCCAGTTGGCTCTACTGGACAATGCGTCATCTTTCCTTTTCACTTGCATAGCTAAGTAGGAAGCATCATGAAAAATCAAGCCATTATTTATTTTTTACCATCACAACCCACAAAACCATATCCTGAGTTTGGAAGTGGTTGAGATCAGTTTTGGGGTAATCAAAGGAACAAAATCACAGGTCTTCAAAAGGAAATGCATTGTAGGGACACTGAGTTATTCTGCTGCAGAGGTTGACAAGAGTGTTCACTAAGTAGCAAAGCAAGCAAGCTGTCTTCTTTCCCCTCTTGTCGACCCATAATTGAAAGGAGCCATGTCCTGTTCAATTTTGTTCATTCATCCAGTTTTTCATCTTGGGAAGCTAGTGTCAATTCTATCCTTTACTCAGTCACAAGAACATGCAATCAAATGACAAAATATCCAAGTCTCTCTGAAATTATTTTCATATAGTGTTGTGATGCAAAGGTCTTTGATGTGGAGTTAGACTTGGGGAAGTCACTTAGATACTCTTGAACTTGGTTTTTTCCTTTATAAAACAAGGGGTTAGACAAGAAAATTTCAGATGCCTCTTCTAGCTTTAAACTCATGATCCCTAAACAAATGAGATGCAGGATGCTTACCAATTACACAAATAAGGAAAATTCTATTTGAGAGCTGCCTCAGATATCAGGAAAATAGTGCTTATGCAATGCTGTGGGGCTCCTTGGGTCAGTATTTGACTTCACAAGCATCTTCTAATGGAATTAATTAACTTGTAAAGGCAGCTTTTTGCCATTATCTACAAAAGAAAATGGTTTCATTTTCTAATGATTTGTCTGTGAGTGGCTCAGTTTTTTGGGTCTCAGAAAAGGAAGCTGTGTAAAACAAGACCTTTCAGAAGTTCAAAAACTTATTTTTTTGATGTGTCAACATCTGAACATGATAGGGGAGATAAACTAACATATATATACTCTGATAAGTGCTCCTCTTTTAAAACTTTCAGAAATCTTTTCCTGGCAGATTCCTGAAATTCATTTCATTTTGGTGAATTTCCTTTTGAGGTACAAGGAAATTTGGGTCTTTATGGTTCAGGACACAGGCAATATGAAACTGTCAGCAGGAACCCATGCCTGACTTTGCTTCTGTTTGACAAATAAGCTAAAATCCACTACTTCTATTCTGAAAGCAAGAGTAGGAGAGAGGAGAGCATCACTGAGTAGCAGGATTACACAGTCATTCCCAATGCCTAGACCAGTGATCTAGCATAAATACCTAGCCTCATCCACAAGGGGGCCTGATGGTTCCAGTTATTCATAGAGCAGAAAAAACACAGTCAATTCAAGATCACAAGAAAATAGCAGTCCTTATTCTATCCATTACTCTAAATCTTCTTCTCCCCTGAATCACCAATTATTTATGGGTTTGGGGTTTTAATCATCTGGGGTCAGTTGCAGTCTCACAGATCTACAGCTGGAGGAATAATCAAATTCAATCCATTTTACAAATAAGGAAAGTGAGACCCAATTTCACACAGGTCATAATTAGCAGAGATCTTTCACTTCATTTTCACCTCTCTTTAAGCTATAACATGATGCTTTCTCCTGGTACATATACAGTGACATCATGTAGTGAGAAGTGGGGGATCTTGGGCCCTAGTTCTCTTTCTGCTATCAATTCACTATATGACCATTAGCAAGTTATTTAAACTCTCTGGGTCATTCCTATAAGAAGAAGGTGCTGAGCTGGAACAACTCAAAGATTCCTTTCAGCTTTAACACCATAAGAGGTTTTTCCCTAGTCGTCTTCTCTCCCATACCACACCTAAGATTTTTTGAGTATGGAAAACCAGCTGTAATGAAATTCCCATTTCCAATTTATGTGGAAACATACTCTACGATAAAGTTGTTGGACAAGTGGCCCATGGGCTGCACACAGCCCACAACTCTCCCCAGTGTGGCTCAAACCAGATTGGAATGTAATTGGGAAATACTCAAGAAAATTAGAATATAGTATGTGGCCCACAAGGATGCTTAGGTAGGACTTAATGCCCTCTATTTCAATATGATTTTGGCACCACTGTTGTGCAACTTAAAGTCTTAGAGAGTTTCTCAGGACTCTGAGGTTTAGTGATCTATCTAGGGACATAGCAAGTAAGTGTCAAAAGAAAGCTAGATCTTTCTCCAAAACCTACTTTCTGTTTCCTATGCCATGCTGCCTCATTTAATGAGACTATGAATTGCTAATAATAAGTAGAGAAATCCAAGTGTCCAACAGTAGTATTAGTAGAAAGCTAATGAAAGGGACAGTAAAATAAATAAGTGGAATAATCAATCTCTGAACAACCCACTGTCTGAACAAAAGTTTATAGTAGAACGAAGTTCACAGGTTCATAGACATGAAACTGAAAGTGACTTTTAGAGATCGATTAGCCCAAATTCAGCTGGGTATGTAATGGATAGAGCACTGGACTTGGAATCAGGAAGACTCATCTTCATGATTTCAAATCTGACCTCAGAAACTTATTAGCTGTGGCCCTGGACAAGTCACAACACTGTTTATTCCTTGTGAAATGAGCTATAAAAGGAAATGGTAAAGTACTGCAGTATCTTTGCCAAGAAAATTCTAAAAAGGGGTCATTTCATGAAGAATTCTAAAAAGAGTCATGGAACATGACTGAAACAACTGAATAACGACAGTCCAAACCCCCAATTTTATGGATTAAGAAACTGAAGGCCAGAGACATGATGTATTACCCTTCAACCCCTCCACTCTCAAAGAAATGTCTTATGGAGAGGCTCATTATAACTAATATTTTATAATTACAAAGCCAATAATAATCTTATGGATCTGAGAAAAGAAAAATTGGAATAGCCATTGTGGTAAATCAATTGGGGAAGAGTAGCCTGACACTTTGCTGCAGTAAACATTCAATTGAGATGAGCTAAAATAAATTTATAGTGGATTCAATCACCATGGTTTTATAATTTCTTCCAGTTCCATTCAAAAGTATATGAATAAGCATGAAAAAATAGCTAGTATGAGTCAATCGTTGGAGTTTGGCAAAGTGTTAGTGAGAGGAAAAGGGGACAAAGAATTTTAGAGTAGGACATAGTGTTGAATTGGACGTTCATCAAGGGGTTGAGATTGGTAAGAGAAGAGATGGTGGCTAGACTGGGGTAATAATTTAGAAAAGTATTAATGAACAGAAGAACTAGAGGTGAAAGTAAAAATGAAAAACATGGTTAGGCATTAGAGAAAGTTGAATGGATAAAAAAAACATTTTCGAGTTCATCAACATGGAGGTGTGACAATTCTGAGTGATGGCAAAATCAAAGGCATGGCCATCTATGTTTGTAGCTGAAGTGGAATGGATTAAGAAATTGGCAGGTCCAATTTGTGAGGGGATACTGATATATATTCAACCGCCTGCTAAATGAGGGCAAGATTTGTGATGGATAGAGAAACTGATTCAGGAACTGAAATCACTGATAAGGGAGCAAGAATATCTTGAGTGTCCACAAATGAAAGAATGAATGAATAAAGCATTTATTAAGCATTTACTATGTGCAAGCACTGTGTCAAAAATTGGGAATAAAAATAGGAAGAGAAGGCATTCCCTGCTCTTAACAAGTTTGCGTTCACATGGTAGAGGCAACGGCTGTAAGTATGATGGAAGAGTCCCATGATCTTTGGGGTGCATTGGCAAATTAATTGTTTAGGTTTCTTCTTTAATGTTATAACCTCTGATAAAATTAGAACCTTTTTTGATATTGAACTATCTGGTTTTGAGTCAAGGATTTTGGTGGCAAGAATTTTCTTTTTTGAAGTTTTCCATAGCTATGTAGGGCTGGAGCACCCACAGGAGCAGCATGGCTGCCTAGGATACTATTTAAAGGTGCTGAACTGGAAATATCTCTATTCTCAAGGATGTGGGGTTCAGAGTGATAGGCTGTCCCCTATTTGAGTATCTGAGGAGAAACATGAATCAAAGTGCTAATGATGGTTTAACTTGACTGGCACTAGCTGTTTCCTGTCTCTCCATCTGGGTTTCTCACTGTAAGGTAGGCTGCCTTACTTGCCCTGTGTATGGCAGTTGGGTGGCTATTGGTAGGGATGACTGGAGCATTTTCTACAGGAATTGTTTACCGAGATGATCTCCATCAGGGCTAATCTGCAAACCAGAATGGCCATTTTCTGTTACTTTTAGGGCCTCTTTGCCTATCTACCTATTGGTCACATTTGGTCAGTAGTCATTGCTGATGGGTAACAAGAAAAGATGTCTTTAGGGGCTAGTCTAAAGTAGTGCTCTTTAGTTTGAGGGGCTCTTCTACTCCTAAGGTTCTTGTGTTCAGTTTTCTGGGTTGTCTCCATCAGGATCTAACTGGTTGTGTTGTTTGTGTTTCCTGGCACATGCTGCCTCCTACATCTCCCTCACATTGCTTTGCACCTAACATTAAAGATCATAAGCAAGTATCTAAAATGGATGATAGTAATAATGGCCTATATTTCTCTATGAATATTTTAATGTACAAAACTATTATGTAAGGTATATTATCTCTATTTTATCAAAGATGAAATAGTCTCGGAAAGGAAAAGTGGAATATCTGAAATGAACAACCATAAATGTGTAGGAGCTAGGCCCAAACTGGACCAGGTCTCATGCCACCAAGTCCAGCTCTCTTTCTTCTCTACTAGCTGCCTCTTCATGATGTAATTTGCTTCAGGTACCAATTATATTATGTTCAATACCCAAAGTGCTTGTCCTGGACCATGGCTGGCCTCCAGCTGAGACTGTAAACGATGCTTGTTGAGCAAAAACAACAGTCTTGTCGATTTGATGTCAGAGCTCAATAAATGAGGGATCTGTGGTTTTCAGAGTTTTACCTTTTCCCAGAACTGATGCCTTTTTCTTTTTTCCCAGAAGTATCGCTATCAAGATGAAGATGTTCCACATGATCATACTTTACCTCGTCTAACCCATGAAGTAAGAGGACCTGAACTTGTTCATGTGTCTGAGAAGAACCTTTCTCAAATAGAAAATGTGCATGGATATGTCTTGCAGTCCCACATTTCTCCTCTGAAGGTGAGTCAGATGGATATTTGTCCATTGTGCCAGGTCATAGTACTTGGCACCTGGTCTGCAAGTCAAAAGAAATGTTTGTTGAGTTCATTCAAGGAGTCTTTTTTTCTGAAATCCCACTATGTCCTCCTGTCACTGCAAGGCCCTACTGAGAAATGTACTGTTATTGGATTGGAGTAGTTTATAATGGATTTATTTGATTCTGGCAAATGGTGTACAAAGTCTGTGTGTAATTCTTATGGAATATCTGAGGGTGAAATATTAAAAACAGAAGCAAAAATAGCTATTGAGGAGACTTTACCACATATTAAGGGAAAGGGGAAGAGGAGCTCAAGCTTTCTCTCCTTTGCTGACCTTGGTCAGAGATTAAGGAAGAAAATGCACTAGGCTTACTTTGTATTCTATTTCCCACGTGGAAATGTTAGCCTTCTATTTTGCTATGTGGTTCTTGAGGATGCTGCCGGTCAGACATCCTCTCTGTCTGTTAGCATATGCTGAACAACCCTTGCTTTAATTCTCTTTTAGTTTTAAATGATTTCTCAATAAGTGATGGGTTTTGACAGATTAAGACAGGCATATGAGAAATTTTTTTTATGTGTTGTATTTTCATCATTTTTGCAGCTTTTTTTCTTGGAGAGTATTATAAGTACTTATACTTTCTACATTTAACTTAAAATGGTTAAAGAAAAATGAATTGAAGTCAACTTTGGTCATCCATACAGTACAAATGGGAAGTATTACAAAGATACATAATACTGAACAATGAGGAATGTATAATATTGATACAGGAAAACATTATCTAACATTTTACTGCCTGGATATTATTGACCCATAATTCTATTCAATTAAATTCTGAAAATATTTTAAAATACCCATTGGATGCTAATTGCTGAGAGATAAACAGAT
The DNA here is from genome assembly GCA_023548195.1 of Bettongia penicillata ogilbyi. Taxonomy (NCBI): domain Eukaryota; kingdom Metazoa; phylum Chordata; class Mammalia; order Diprotodontia; family Potoroidae; genus Bettongia; species Bettongia penicillata. The sequence goes on from JAJHZJ010000017.1 coordinate 7,723,852, forward strand.
ATAAAAACAATTTTTTGTCCTTGTAACAGTCTGATGGGGAGAATAATAATACATACATATATATACATATGTACATATATGTATGTATGTATATATATGTATATGACATGAAATAGAATGTCCAAATTACTCTGGGAACCATGCTTGCTTCCTTTCTCCTTTAGTTTTAGATGGTGTCTAAATAAATCATGAGAGCAAAAGCTGCAGGGGTGATTTGTACTATATGGATGACCAAAAGTTGATGTTGACTGTTGGCTCACAGAATCACTTCTGGCATGTAGGGTGAGCAGGATAGAATCAAGGAGGTCTCTGTCAAGGAGAGAGAGTACGTCTGGCCCTTTTTGAAAGTGTATACTTTGGAAAAGTGGAGATTGGCATAAGAAGTGTATTGTAGGTGGTAGAGTAAATATTGAGGGCATTAGAAGCAGGAAAATAGATGGTCAAAGGTAAAGAAGATTTCTTTTTTATTGTATGCTTTGTTGTGTTTTAATCCTTAGAATTTTTTATAATTTGGGGGGCCATAGCTATGACTTTCTGAATATAGAGCTCTTGTAATGAAGAAACTCCCCCCATTGGAACAAAATGACTCCTGCCCTTTGGCCTAGTATTCTGGAGTTACTTGGAACCCTTGAGGGATGGCTCCATGGAAATTAATAATGAATTCATAATGTTCATTCATTATTTCTTTCAATAAACCTTGTGATCCCTCCTTTCCCTCATCCTCCCATCCACTAATAAAATGAAATGTACATAGATCATTTAAAGTCTTAAAAGCAGTGTTGACATACATTTGAACATCACAGCACTCCTGTGAGACAGGTACTAGAGTTGTGATCCTTGTAGTTACGAGAATGAGTTACAGATGAACTCATGACTTCCTTATAGTCACAGAGATGATGAGTGATAAAGGCAGCATTTGATTACCTTCACTTAAGATAGAAACTGACTTTCAATAATCAAATGGATTCTACTGCTGTAGTGTTTCTCACATCGGTCCCTGCAACCATTCAAAATTAAGCCTTTATCACCTCTTGCCTAATTGTAATGGATATGCTTAGCCATCCAATCTAATTTCACATAATTACTAAATAAATCATAGCAGGGATGTGGGTGGTGGAAGCAGTAATAAGGGGATTACCCTGTATCATGATAAACCCTGATCTGTGTCATGGGACCCTATGGCATTTATTGGTCATTTAGGAGTGGAGTCAGATCTTAATATATTCTAGGATGCTGCTCTAATCATCTGACCCATTACCACTCAATAGTAATTACTTTTACATGCACATTTCTACACATGAAAACAATCTTTTAGAAGACTGACTTCTTAAAAGGCAGCAAGTAGTAGTGAATGGTATGTCAAGCTAGATATCAAGAAGACCTGGGTATTAACTTCTTCTTGATCATAGATTGGCTGTGTAATCTTGGATAAGTCATTTAACCTCTCTGAGCCTCACTTTTCTTGTCAGTAAATGTGGGTGATGATATCTGTAGCACCTACCTCATTAGGTCATTGTGAGGTTCAAATGAGAAAATGAATATAAAATGCTTTTCAAATTTTAAAGGCTTGAAAACTGTACTTCATTGTTTTAATATTTCTCCCTCTCCTCTTACCTTCTACTTTGCCCTCTTCTCCTTCACTGTCTTTTCCTCTTCTTTCTTTGTTCAAAATCTTCATGGAAAGATGAATCCATGACCCTCTGGGGTAGCCCATTCGACATTGAAGTAGCTCAGATTTCAAGGAAACATTTTTTTTATATCTTACACAATCCTAAATTTGCCTTTTAGCATGTTCTACCCATTGTTTCTAGTTTTACCATTTCTCAGCCCAAGTAGAACAAACCCAGTCCCTCTGACATATTTAAGAATCTGACTGACCCATAAATACTTGAAGATAGTTATCTAATTTTCCTCAACTCCTCAAGTTTTCCCTTTTTCAGCATAAACATATTTACTTTCTCAGTGTCGGGGTATCCAGGTCCTTCACCACCCTGGTTCTCTTCTGATAAACAACTTTTAAGCTTATTAGTGTCCTTAAAAAGTGACACCCAGAATTCACATTTACACAGTGCTTTAAGAGTTTATAAAGCACTTTCCTCATAGCAAACCTGTCAGGTAGTGAGGGAAATTATTCTTATCCCTATTTTACCGATAAGGAAACTGAACTTTTAATGGGCTATGTGATTTGTTCATCTTCAGAGAGCTAGTTAAGTGCCTGAAGGGTAAATGGACCACAGCTTTCTGTATTTCAAGTCCAAACTTCTATCTACTCCATGCTTCCTGTATTTCCCATCATAGAAAGTCCAAACTATTGACAAAAGTTGATTAAAAGTGAGTTCTATCTGCTAGGTACCAGACAAAAACAAATTCTACATAATACTTGGTCCCTGACCCCATGACACAAAAAATACTAACTATAATGCACACTGTTAGATGAAAAGTTCACATTTATTTGGCTTTCAAGAAAATCTAATAATCTTACTCCATCTACATAACCTGCCTTCACTACTTCAAGGATTTGCAATTTCGTAGCTATATCGGCTCCCTCCATGACCACTTGACATTTCAATAGTTGAATTCCTGTGTAAGAGTACCTGAAAAAATAATCCTCTACTAACCAACCTGTGGTGATGAGCCTCTTTGAAATTAATTAGACTGTCTCCTAAACAATTAGCATGCAATCTTAAAGCAGAAATCATAGGGAGACTCTCTTGGGGCACTAGGAACACATATTTTTCAACCAGAATACTGTGTAGCATCTGTGGAAGTGAGACTTCTGCTTCTATGACACCTGCTAGGATAGTTACTAGGAGCCGATCCTTGGACAATGGGAAGCTATCCAGGGAGTTCCACCTGGCAATTTGACTCTCCCACTTTTTGCTACTATTTTAGCCTATAATGTTTTCTCTATTTTCTGACCTCAAATTGCATTTGATGTTGCCTCCACACAATTTGGTACATTTGGGTAATTTTTCCAAATGTTTTGGGTGATAGATCTACCTCCTTAACACAGTTATATGTTTCTTGAGAGGAGAGCCTATATTTTCATAGTGAGTACTCCATACGTAAAATAAGTAGCACAGAATTATGGGATTTCACCATCAGAAGGATTCTCAGAAAGCTATCTCATCCAATTCTCTACTCACTTGCCAGACACCTACTCCGTGACTTCCTGTACTCTGACTTTCTCACCAAGCACTTTAAGGAAAATTCTGTATCAGAAGTCACCAATGACTTCTTAACATTTAATTCAAAGGCTTTTTCTCTGGCCTCACTTCTTTTCACTCATCTGTAGTTTCCTGGTTTTGATCAGCGTCCGTCCATTCAAATTTGCTCCCTTGGGTTCCCCATAGTGTTTATATGTAGAGTTGTGGTTCATTCGTTTCACTCATGTCCAGCTCTCTATGACTCCATTTTGGGTTTTCTTGGCAAAAATACTGAAGTAGTTTGCCATTTTCTTTTCCAACTCATTTTACAGATGAGGAAACTGAGGCTAACAGGGTTTAGTGACTTGTCCAGGATCACATAGCCAGAAGTACTTGAGGTCAGATTTGAACTTAGGTCTTCCTGACTCTACCCTCTGCCCACTGCACCCCCTAGCCGCCTCTGTATATAGTAAGTGATCAGTAAATTTTTTGTTGATGGATTGATTGGGGTAGAACAACGTTCAGCAAGGCAGGATGATGTTGATGGTGGACTGGACAAAGGGGTCCACACTGCCTGTGACACTTAGGCATCTTTTATTACTTATCTGAGCCTTTTTCTCATTTCCAAAATGTCAGTAATAATGTCTGTAGCACTGTGTATCTCCCATGGTTGTGTTGTGAGTCCCAAATGAAATGTATGCTTACTTTAACATGTACATGAATGCCAGTTATCATGGCCATACGTTTGATAGACCCTTATGTTAAGATGTCCTCATAACTACTTCTGTTTTCTCCTCAGAAATAACAGTTGCTGCCTTATTGTTAATTAGAAATCTGGGTTGGATGTGCTCTTTTAGGGAAAAAAAGTATCTTTCAAGATGTTTTAGTCAAAAACCCTGTCCTTCCTGTATTTGGCCACTAGATGGTGGAAGTAGCTGAGAATCCTTGGTTCAGGGTTGACTAGGTCTTGTGGGAGAGTTTTTGCAGGTTCCTCATATCCAGAGACTGAGCTAATAAAACACAAGGAAAAGTTTGACAGTGATTTGAATGCTTGTGAATTATGCATCACCTTCCGTGCCCAGAGATTAGTGAGGAGAAGTGTTTGAGAGAAGTATGGTCTTGACAGATGTATCCTAAATCTAGGCATTCCTGTTCTCTATCAAGGATCTATGTAAATGAAACATTTCCTGCGTAAATTATCATTAATTGCCAAGGAAATCTGAAAGCCTAGCCCAAATAATGCAAAACCATCTGTCAAGAAGAATAAAGGTAGGGTTAGGCTAGAGAAAGAATAATATGGGGAGGGAGACCCTGTCCTGTCACAAGGTCTTCGAATCCATGAACCCTTCCCCAGGAATTAGGACCACCTGGTTGTAGCATTGGCTTATAAATAATTTGGCCTTAAGGTTTTGGGAAAGTAAGTCATCATAACAGAAGTGTTTTAAAATGTTCACCTACCATTTTTCCTCTCCTTAAAAAATTAAAAACAAGGAACATAGATTGGTATCATTAAAAGAAACCTTGTTTTAGATTCATGATAAGCAAAGTCACATTCCAAGATCAGCTGTTAACTGTGCGTATGACCTTGGACAAGCCAAATCACCTCTCTTGGCCCTGAATTCTTATAATAAAAACATTTATATAATAATAATGATAATATCCATATAATGTCTACTACATGACAGGTAATGTGCTAAGCACTTCATAAATATTATCTCATTTGATCCTTATGACAATTTTGGGAAGTAGGTACTATTATCATCATCTTCTCCATTTAGTACTTGAGGAAACTGAGGCAGACTGCGGTTAAATGACTTTTTCAGGGTCATGCAGTTGTTAAGTGTCTGAGGCTAGATTTGAACTTGTGTTTTCCTGACTTTTGGTCCAGCTGTCTATCCACTGTACTATCTACCGGCTACTTATGTAAACATGAAAATGACCCCTTTTTTAGCTCAGTTAAGAATATAATCAGATCTCTAATGTTCCTTCACTATTATGGAAATGTCACTGGGTTAGAATTTAAGGGACTTAGATTGAATATTTAGCACTACAGTTATTTACCTGTCTGTATCCCATCTGTATATATGTCAGATTGAAATTTTAAACCAATTTGTCTTTGAGGAACTTTCTGAATCTAAATATAAATGTGATACTTTTGCAGTTCAAAAAAGAGGAAAGATTTAAGAAAGGAACTGAGTCTTTCTTAAACTGTACCAATGATCCAGAACTTAATTTGTTGAGTGCAGTATCTGAATTAGCTACCAAATGGCATCTGCTTGAGCTACTGGCCCTCTTTGATACATATGCCCAGGGTGGTCTCATTCATGCATTCATTCGCTCCACAAGCATTTATTAAGCAAATGCTATGTGCCCAAAACTGTGCTATGTACTGGAGATGTCTCCCCTCACCCCAAAAGCAAAAATTAGCTTCAACATTCAAGGAATTTACATTCTAAAAGGAAGAAATGTAAGGTTCCAGAACAGTAAATATAAAACATACATAAAGTAATTGGGAGGCATAGTGCAAATGACTGAAAGGATCCTCTTCCTACAGGAGGTATTAGATAGAGCTGAGCTATGAAGAAAGCAGCTTTTTTAAATAGCTGTGTTATGGCCTGTGGCCACTAGAGAGCAGTCAAAGCTGCAAATGCCTAGCTTCGTTTCTCCTCTTCTAGGCTGCCCTCCCTTTACCCCATGAGTGACAGAAAAGAAAAACAAACCATTCCCTAATCATTGGGTGAACTTTATGGCCTTGACCTCTTTGAGGTAACCTAGAAGGAAGATCTTTGAGTCTAAAGGCATGTGTTCCTCCCCTCCCCTCCCCACCCCTCCCCTCCCGTCCCCTCCCGTCCCCTCCCCTCCCCTCCCCTCCCCTCCCCTTCCCCTCCTCCTTCCCCTCCCCTCCCGTCTCCTCCCCTGCCCTCCCCTCCTCTCCTCTCCTCTCCTCTCCTCTCCTCTCCTCTCCTCTCCTCTCCTCTCCTCTCCTCTCCTCTCCTCTCCTCTCCTCTCCTCTCCTCTCCTCTCCTCTCCCTCTCCCTCTCCCTTTCCCTCTCTCCCTCCCTCCCTCTCTCTCTCTCTCTCTCTCTCTCTCTCTCTCTCTCTCTCTCTCTCTCTCTCTCTCTCTCTCTCTCTCTCCTCTCTCTCCCCCTTTCACTCCCTCCCTCCCCCTCTCAGAATCACAGTTTTTTTCAGAGAATGGCCAGACCAGTCAATAGTCCCATGAACCATGTTAGCATGCCTTTCTTTATATAGCCCTTCAAGCATTGATTACACCATTTTTTGTTGTCTTTACCATTGCTTAGTATGAGGTCAAACCTAAGCTTACTTTTTCTTTTTAGTTTCCATTTCTCTTATTAGTAACTTAGAACAATTTCTTTCATTACCATTAGTGTTTTGCGTTTCTTTGAGAAAGTCTTAACTCTTATCCTTTGACTTCTTATCAACTGGGAAATATCTCTTGATCTTATATATTTATGTTAATTCCCTATATATCTTGACTAGCGAACCATTATCAAAGTAGTTTGATACAAAGATGTTTTCCTTATGGAAAGTTTCCCTTCCTATCCTAGTTGCAGTGATTTTGTTAATTTGGAAGTTTTTTTAATGTCATTGAAATGATCGACTTTGTCTTTTACTATCACCACTCTCCCTTGTTTTGGATAAGAGCTGTTCCTGCAGGCATGGCTGTGAAAAGTACCTGATCTTGTTCACTTCTAACTTTTAGTTGTCATTGTCCAGTCATTTTTTCAGTTGTATCTGACTCTTCGTGATGCCATTTGGAGTTTACCTGTCAAAGATACTGGAGTGGTGTGCTACTTCTTTCTCCAGCTCACTTTGCAGATGAGGAAACTGAGGCAAACGAGGTTAAGTAACTTGTCCAGGGTCACATAGCCAGTAAGTGTCTGAGGTCCAATTTGGACTCAAGTCCTCCTGACTCCAGGCCCTGTACTCCATCCACTGCCCCACCTAGCTACCTTAATTTTTAATGGTATGACATTTCATATTCAAGTCACATATACATTTTAAGTTTACTGTTGTTTCTAATATAAAATATTAGTCTGAACTGAATTTCTGCTTTATCCAAGCTTTATTTATTCTGCTTTATTTAAACAATTCTCATTAAATAGGGGATTCTTCTTCTGGGCTCTGTAAATTTGATTATTTGATCAAGGACAGAATAATAAAGAAAAAAATCATAGGGATAAGAATCTGTGACTTCAGGAGTCATCTGAAATATATAGAAGTTAAATAATTTGCCCTGGGCTAAATACTTACTAAGCATCAGTGACAGGATTTGGACTTAGACCTTCCTGATTCCATGCCTAGAATTCTTTTTATTATGCCACCCTGGTTCTTAAATTAAAGTCTATCCAATGCAGCAAACATTTATTAAGCACTGATTATTTATCAGTTACCATATGCTGAGTATGGAGATGGAATGGAGTTAGGCATAAGTATTAAACTTGTAATTTCCTTAGTGGAAGCTCATGATGAGGACACTCCCTCTACCAATGCAGGCCAACACCATCTCTTTCACTTACAGTGTCTTGTATATTTGCCTAGAACACTGAGGAACTAAATGACTTGCCCAGGAACTGTTCATACAATGTGTATGGAAAGTGAAATGAGAACCCAGGATTGGGACCAGCTCTCTGTCCAAAATGGCACATTGCCACTTGTTGAGGTAGTATAAAAACAACAAATGATTCTTACCCTTAAAGATCTTTCATTGGGGTGGGGGGAATACATGTATATACAAAATAACCACAAAATATGAGCAAAAAAATTGGGGGACCAAATAAAATATGAGAGACAATGTGTTAAGTATAGAAAAGAGGTTCCAGAAGGCACAATGTAAGGTAGAATAGGTTGTGGACATTAGAAAAATGGGAGCCTCAGAAAGGCACCTTTGCGCTTGACAATGATTCAGAATCAAAAAGTTTATAAATAGAGCCTTGGAGAAGTAGACTTTCATGTCCTTCAAAGCAGTAATAGTAATGTTGATTAATTATCAGTTCTTAAGCAAAAGATGAAAATTGGCAGAAGAATGGAGTGTACCAGTGTGAACATTATGGCTAGGCAGACAAGTCCCTTCTCCATCCTGATGGTCCTATCAGGGGTCAGTGATTGCCATTAAATTAGAGAATGGAATGTTTCTTAGAACACAATTCAGAAATGGAGATTGATTGTCTTGGGAGGTTATGAGTTTCCCCCACATTGGACATTTTTAGGTGAAGGGCTATATATCTTGCAGGGTGTGATAGTGGGTATTTTTTTTTTTTGAGTATGTGTTGGTCGGTATGACAATAAAGTCTCTTTTCACTTTTGTGTTTCTAGGAAAAGAAAAACAGAAACAAAAATAAACCAGAAAATGGATCTCAAAATGAGGGGGGACAAGAAAATAGGTTTACCAAGGCAAAGGGGAATTCTGGCCTGTAATTTTGGAAGTGGAAAGACTGACATGTTGACATGAAAGGGGAAAAGGACCCCGGAATACTTGGAGATAAGAAATAAATAACAATTTTTGAATGATCACATGCATGTTTAGACACATGGAATAGTTGCCTAGCTACTTAAGACAAGATCATTGATATTCTGGGGAAACAGAATTTTATGTTCTGATTCAATAAACATTTCCTACTATGTATAAGATCCTGTATTAGGTATTAGAGGTATAGAGACAGGAAATACAACAGTCCCTATGCTCAAGAAACACATTTTTCCCCCGAGGGGATGCAGTGTAAACTAAATGCAAGATAATATAAGAAAGGAAAAGCTTCTAACAGCTAGGGGGATCTAGAGTTGAGCTAAGCCTTGAAGCAAAGTAGGGATTCTTTTTTCTTTTTAAAGCACAGGAGTAAAATTCCCTATGTGGTCAGATTTTAAATGTAAAAGTACCTACCCCAGCAAGAGTCATGAATGAGACGGATGCTGATTCCTGCACTCATTAGTACACTTCAGTTCCATAGGTGTATGTAGCCTGTTTGTGGCCTCATCTATTTCTAGTATCCATGAGATATTGATGAAGCCTTAGAGAAGCACGCTTTCCTTTACTTGTATCATGAACCTTATTTCAGTACCTTGAATAGCAATCTGCAGTGTCCTTAAGGGGACAGGTTCTCTCTGCTGCTTCCAGATTGGAGATGCTAAATCCTTGTAATTTTCCTTCCTCTCAGCTCTCTCTAGTTACTTTCAGTGCCTCAAATTGATTACCATGCTAAAATGTGCATCATCATCCTTATCACCGTCATCACCATCATTATTTGGTAGCCTGATGTTGTTTTGTAGATGTGGAAATGACAAAAATATAAGAAAAGAAAAAAAAGTCTCTGAAGGGCCAGACTAAGGAGAGACAATTTAATATTCTGTCTGCTTATGCACTTAATGTGTGCTGTCACTCAGGACTCACTGTTTAGATTACTGGTAGAAGCTTAATGCTTTAATACTTGCCCAGGGTTAAGAAAGAATGGGGTTTTCCTGAGGAAAAAATCTTTTATAAGCCTGTGCAGTGAATTTAAGATTTAGAGACAAGGAGGTGGTAGAGCCCAGGACCTGGAATCAGGAAGTTTGATGTTCAAATGAGACCTCAGACGGTTACTAGCTTTGTGACCCTGAGCAAGTTATTTAACCTGTCTAAGCCTTAGGTCCTTTATCCGTAAAAATGGAAATAGCGGATAACTAATAACTACGTAACAGAGGATAAAGTAAGGCAACATTTATAAAGCATTTTGCAAACCTGAAAGTGCTACATTATAACCATTGTTACTGTTGTTGTTGAAACCTAGTACATGAGGAAGTGTTACTACTGCCACAGCAGCAATGGGTAGAGTAAGGAGTACACATTCCCTTCAACTTGGGCTCCTAAAAGAAACCATCTCTGTTCAAGGCATTCTGAGTTAAAATCCATTCTAAGCCATAGTTCAGGAATACCTATATGATGTTAAGTTTTTCTTCCTTCCTCCCTCCCTCCCTCCCTGCCCTCCCTTCCTTCCTCCCTCCCTCCCTCCCTCCCTCCCTCCCTCCCCCCTCTTCCTCCCTTCCTTCCTTCCTATCTCCCTCCCTCCCTCCCTCCCTCCCTCCCTCCCTTCCTTCCTTCCTTCCCTCCTTCCTTCCTTCCTTCCTTCCTTCCTTCCTTCCTTCCTTCCTTCCCTCCCTCCCACCGTCCCTCCCTTCCCTCCCTCCCTCCCTCCCTCCCTCCCTTCCTTCCTTCCTTCCTTCCTTCCTTCCTTCCTTCCTTCCTCCTTCCTTCCTTCCTTCCTTCCTTCCTTCCTTCCTTCCTTCCTTTCTCTTCTTCAATTATACTTACCCAGAATACATATTACCACAGAGGCATGTAACTAAACAGAGTACCAGGACAAATTGTACTAAAAAAATTCCTCCCCGACACACAAACTCACATATTTATTGGAGCACCTTCTACTTCCCTACCAATGTTATCTGCTTTGTCCATGGAGCTGATAGGGCTATCTACTTCTTGTCCAAGGGTGTAGTAACTAGGCAGCCAGTTCCTACAAGGGGATATTTCTAACTCTTTTGTGAACTAGTTCATTAGCCTCAATTATATTGCGTCTCCTATGAAGCATCTTCAGCACCACTTAGCCAACCCAGTTAGGATACTTCAGAACAAATCTGCTTTGTTTCTCTCCTTAGTAGCCACTCTCCTAGATCGCCTATAGTTGAGTCAAGGTGAAGAGATTCCTTTCATCTCCTGTCGTGCCCTTGTGAGGTAGTGATAGAGTTATCAAGCTGGGCCTGAAGTTTCACTTGGCAAGAATAGATGGAGGTGGAGTGAACCTGATCATTCTCATCTTGCATATAGCAAAATCACTTCTCTCTATGTGTATTCAGTAGCAAATGTAGCATAGTGGAAATATATTCAAATAACTGCAATTTATATGGTACTTTAAAACTTGCTGAAACTGTTTATAGGTTTTTTATTTGGCCCATACAACAAGACCGTAAAGTAGGTTCAGTCAAAAGTCAGACAACAAACCTTTATTAAGTCTCTACCATGTGCTAGGCATTGTGCTAAAATTTTGTAATACAAGCACTAGACAGTCCCTGCTTAAGGAGTTTACAATCTAATAGTGGAAGTCAATACATTAAAAAATATGAAAGTGGCGGTGGGGAGAAGATACTTGATTTAACAGAGGAAGCCTGATGTATAACTTAGATAGGAACCAGATAGGATCGATCTGGGTACCCTTCCTAAATGAAGGTCCTGGGGGGAGCTATTCAACTGGAAGGAGAAGTCATGGAGGCGAAACATACTTTCAGTGTGTGAATTCCTGTGTCTGAGTAAGGCTTTTAGATGAAGAACTAGGGCATGGTAAAGCAGTCCTTGCGTGTAGTATTACTCATTCCATTTTAGAGTTGAGAAAACTAAGACGTATAAAAACCTATAAAAATGGTGTAACTTGTCTATGGACACACAGTACACCAAAAATGGGGTACAATGATGCCAAGCTTTCTGTCTTTCCCATGACATTTTCTTATTCTTTGTGCCCACTGAAGGATGTAAACTCTTTGGGAGCCAGGAATCTTCCATTTTTATCTTTGTTTACTCAGTGCATGGCATAGTCCCTAGAATTTAGTATTTACCTAATAATGCTTTGTTGATTGAATGATTGATTGATTGGAGAGCTGAATTCATTCCTGGTTCTGCAATTTCCAGCTTGAACTTAAACACATTTAACTTCTCTGGGACTCCATTTCCTCATCCACAAAATGAGACTATTGGACTAAAAGATCTATAAGGTCCCTTCCAGCTCTAAAGCCTATGAAAATTGAGACTACATTCTTGCTAGAAGATTCCCTCCCCTCCCCTCCCCCCTTAACAAGCCCCAGGGCTCCAGGCTGCTTTCCCTTGCCTTCTGCAGAAGCAATCTTCTCTGTTTATTGGTTGAGAGTTATGAGCTTTTGCCAGATATGTATGTGAGGAGGTATAATAAGTTGCCTCCCAGAATTTGGGTTTTAAACTGTCCTAAGATTGCTTTCCTTTATGCTGAATGGAGAAACTGGTGAAGCAAAACACCAATATCGAATTACCCCCATCTGCTCTGCCAAAATGACTCTCCTCCAGGCCTGACTGGGGAGTCCCAGGGTTCCCTGCACACGTGAAAAGGCAAATTTGGAGAAATGTCAGTCACAAAATGTAACTGGCATATTTACTTTCCCATTAAGGGCAAGGAGGTGCTTCTGACAGAGGCACCTCTCTCTCATCTCTCCTCGCTTAATATAGTGATAGGCTCTGAGTTGCTGGGTTGGGGATTGTATGAACAGGCAGCTCAAACTATTCCATTTTCTACTTCAGGGAAGGTGGGCTGGGCAGCTTGTGATGAATATAAGGTCTGAATTAGCTTAATGGAGGCAGGAGGAGAATTTCTGACTTATTTAGCCCTGTTTTGCTCACTCTCAGAGCAGATTACCATGTAAAAATGCTGCAAAATCTTCACCAAGGCTACTGTAGGATGGCTGGCATTTTCCATCACACAATGGCATTGGGTAGAGGGGAAGGCACTGAATGATGGATGTTAGTATGATTTATTTCCTGCTGCATCTTGTTATCTTTTTGACAGTAAAGAGAAATAAATCCTAAGAAATTTGCAGCTGTCAGAGGGTGATTTAATTGGGGGTGGGGAGTAGTGGGGAACTGTAGCAATTTAAGGAAAACTGCTGAAGCCAGAGAAATTCCTCTGCAAAAAATAAAAGTTCAAGGTAGCGGGGCATCAGCAAAGCCCACACTGGCAACTTCAACCACTCTATCACCAGTCATTGTGTCTCAGGAGTGAGATTTGTTTGAGAAATTGATGAAAGAGCCAGTCCTTCACAAAATTCATATTCAAGAAAGATTCTTTTGTATTCCTGATGTGCACAGATGTTTCTCTTAACTTTTTATACTTGATTGCTTAGGACAAATACCATTGTCTGGTGGCTTCTTTTGGTTTTCCTTTTAATACTGCCCACCTTATACTGGAGGGGCAGTCAAGAATCATGGAAAGAACTCTCTGGACATAGTAGGAATATCTGAGTTTGAGTCCTGGTCACTTTATAGAAAAGTATGACCTTAGACAGGTTACTTAAACCCTCTGAGACTAAGTTCGCTCCTCTACAAAAATGGGGAAAACAATATTTGTATCATGAGAAGTGCACTGCACTAAAAAAAAACAAAAAATTGAAAATAGAGGACTGAGTTGGAATTAAAATTTCTGCTATTGCTAATCTTCACGGCTTTAAGTAGGTCCCTTCCTTCCTCTGGGCCTCAGTTCCTTCATCTGTAAAATGAGAGTAGAATTAGATAATCTATAAGATCACTCTCAAGATTGATTTTTGAAAAAATCAATATCACATATTGTCATCCTGTACCCTGTCTATGAAAGCAAACCCTTTAAATAAATAAGAGAAACAGAGGAAAGAAAACAAAAATTCAGTAAGATTAACAGGCAGATTTTAAGTCAGATATTTAATATACTGTTCTATACCCATGAATTTACTTCCCCCACTTTCTACCAAGGAATAAGGAAAGGGTTCATCTTATATCTCATCTTTGGGACCAAACTTGATCATCATAAGTTCATAATAGTTTACTTTAGTTGTTTTGTTTCCATTTTAATTATTGTCTCTCTGCATATGTTTTCCTGGTTTGGCTTAATTTGCTTTTCATCAGTTCATATATATCTTTTCATGCCTCCCTGAATTTATGTTCATCATTTCTTATAGCACAATATTACTACTTTTATTACATTCCTGTGGGACTATTTATTTAGCCATTCCCTAGTTTATGGGCATATATTTGTAATACTCTGCTGCCATCAAATGTACTACTATAAATATTTTGGTGTATATCAGACCTTGCTCCTTTCTTATCATCTTCCTTGAAGTATATACCTAGCAGCAGAATCACTGGGTCCACGAGCATAGACATTTTACCATATTTCACAGCGTAATGATCAACGATTTTATGGCAAATTTTCACAAAAATGGTGAGGTGTGACCATTGCATGAAGCATTTTAAAATTATGCCAGTATTACTTAAAAATCATTTATTGCTAAACTCTCTTTAGTACAAGATTAGAATGCACAGAATAATTGAAAATATATATTAAAATTCATTACTGGCGATGTACATGCAATAAGAATTCTAGGTTCTCAATGCACAAGAGATAAGTGTATATCCTATGACACTGGTGGATACATTGTTACTCTGCTTAAGCAGCATGAGAAGCAGAATTATACCATATAATGATTACTCAATAAAATGCTATAAACCAATTTTTGGACTAAAAAATAGCAAGGTGTGACAATTATCCAGTGAAATACAGTAGTCACTTCTATTCTTGGATAATTCCAAGTTGCTTTCCAGCATAGTTGTACCAATTTATAGCTCCACCAACAATGCACTAGCTCTGACTCTGCATTATATGGTATCCTAGAAGGTATCAGTGAAGATCACACAAGATGAAGGATGTAAAAAGAAAAAACACCTTTACATTTGGATGACACTTTGCAAATGTGAGCCATCATTAAATGACTTGTTTTGCTTTTGATTGGTCAGGTATTTGAAACTCAGTCATGGATAATCTTTCTATTCTTTCTTGATTTTCTTTCTTTTCTGCTTTTCTCTCATCCTATTAATACCTTTATCTGCCCGTATTCTGCATTCTATTTTAGCCAGAAGGTAGGTTAGTTTGGAACAGACTGCTGAACATCTTCTGAATTTAGTCTTCACTTGCTTCTGGAACTCTGGGTATAAAGAGGGTATGACTACCTAAAAGAGAAAAATGAATTAGATAACAAAAAATTTTCTCCTTGCCTGAAATACCAAATGATAAACAAAACCATATTTTTATAAATTAATCAGTTTTATAGACACAGCTCTTCAAACTTTGAAATTTGGAATAATTCACAGGATCACAGATTTAGGGTTATGAAACTAGCCCTGAAAGATAGACTGGGATTCTTTGATCACTGATCATAGACTCATGTATTTAAAACTGAAAGGAAGCTTGGAGGTTATCTAATCATAGGATCATTAACCTAGAGATTAAAAGAGACCTTAGTAACCAAACAGTCCAATCACTTTCAATTAATGGATGAAGGAACTGAGTCTCAGAAGGTTTAAATAACTTGCCCAAGATGACCCAGGTAGTTCATGACAGGGACAGAATTTTACTCTGGTTCTTCCAAATCTAATACTAGAGTTTTTTTTCACCGTGTTCCATTGCTTTTCTTGGTTTCTTTATAGTTATCTGGAAGAAAGAGGGTCCCTAATACAGAACTGATAAAAGTACCTAGCATCCTTAAAGATGCCTCTTGGACATAAGAAGTTTCTGAATCCTTTTAGTCTCAATTTCCTCATCTATTTTCTTCATAGTATATAGGGAATATTTTATAAATGTTTGTTGACTGAAATTGGATGGAGAGCATAGAGACCAGTAATAAGGAACAATGCTAGAAAGATAATTTTGAGGCAAGATGTCATGGATTGTAAATACCAACCAAAAAAGTTTGTATTTCACTTTATAGTTATACTTAGTATATGTAGAAGTACCATCAATATACTAGAGTATATAATGGAGGAAATCACTCTGGCAATAGCGTAGAGGGTAGATTTGAAGATGATGGAAGATCTGGACCAGACAAACCAATCAGGCAGCTATCGCATTAGCCCAAGAAAGAACGGATAAAGACCTGAACTGGACTAGAGGCCCTGTGAATAGAAAGAAGGGGGCAGCTGTGACAGAATAGTACAAAGAACATTTAATGTTCACCTCCATTCAGTATAACCCATCTTGTTTGTATTATAGGTATTCATGAATATGTCACTTTGGGCTGATATATTTTACCTGTACGTGTCATGCTTTCTAATAGCAGTGACTGTCTTGCATAGTCAGCTTGGTGGCATAGTGGATAGAGTCCAGGGCTTGGAGTCAGAAAGACTCATCATCCTGAGCTCAAATCTGGCCTTAAACTCTTACTAGGGGTATGACTCTGGGCAAGTCATTTAGCCCTGTTTGCCTCAGTTTCCTCATTTGTAAAGTGAGCTGGAGAAGGAAATGACAAGACCTTCCAGTACCTTTGTCAAGAAAACTCCAAATGGGGTCACAAAGAATCAGAAATGACTGAAAAATAACTGAATAACCACATTTCTCACATAGCATCCTCTCTAGAATCTAACACAGGGTCAGTGCTGATTGTAGGTACTTAATATATGCTTGTTGATTGGACATGGTCAAGCCAAGATGAGATGATGATGAAAACAATACTAATTGTAGATAGCATTTATATAGTATTTTAGGATTTGCAAAGTGCTCTATGTGTGTTATCTCTTGTGATCAACTTGTTGGAGAAGTTATACAAGGCTGTCTGGATTTGAATGGTTTGGACTAACTGCTATCCAAAGTCTTAATATTCTATGATTCTGTGGTCATCTAGTTTCTGCTTGAATTAACTTCACTTTAATAGACATTTATTTTATTAATACATTTTCCCCATTAATAGACATTTATTAAAAGTCTCTGAGTGCCCAGTTGCTCAGCTAGTCAGGATAGTGAATAGACTAAAATTTTGCCTAAGGGAATTCTCTAGATAAGTGAATCTTATCCTTTTTAAAGGCCCAAATTAAAATGAAGGGGAGTCCAAAGGAATAAGTATTTATATGTATTATTATTTGCCAGGCATTCGGCTCATGAGCACTTTGTACAAACATTTGACCAGCAAAATAATTCTGAAACATAAGTGCTGTTATTATTACCAAATACATTCTTGCTAGAAGATTCCCTCCCCTGCCCTCCCCCCTTAACCAGCCCCAGGGCTCCAGGCTGCTTTCCCTTGCCTTTTGTGGAAGCAATCTTCTCTGTTTATTGGTTGAGAGTTATGAGCTTTTGCCAGATAAGAAAACAGAGGTGAAGTGACTTGCCTACAGTCATCCAGCTAAAAAGTGTCTAAGGTTAGAATTGAACTCAGGTCTTCCTGACTACAAGGCCAATGCTCTCTCCATGACACCACCATCTCCATCCCCAACAGTTTCCCACTCTGCTCCTTTTCAGATGAAATATGCTTTCTAAGATTTCCTTCCCTTCAAAATCCAAGGAACTAAGTACAATTTAATCTTGATTAAAGACCCCATTGCAAGGTTCTTGAAGGCAGAGACCTTACCTTAATTACTTGTATCTCTACTAGTAACACATAGACTGTACTTAATAAATTCTTGAATGAATGAATAAATGACTGAGTCTATTAATTTCTTGTATAAACGGAGTTTGAGTGAATTGCTTTTTTTTTAATGGTAAGAACTATCAGTCCTAGAGATGTTAGGTTGTCTACACAATCATAGCAGAATTCTACCACCTATTTTTGTCTTTTTGCTCCCACTTGGACTCTTTTTATCAAGTAATCGTCTAAATCTATGCCAAGATAGGGAAATACTAGGTCAGAGAACTGTATCCAAGTGCTGATTCCCCCCTCTTAATATGTGTAATTTGCAGCTTTGATTATATGGTTTTCAGTTTCGTCCATTGTAAAAAAATAAAGCACTTGAATTAGATGATTTCTAAGCTGTCCTGACACAGTGACATTCTATGATTCCAGGATCCTTAAGAACATATTCTCTGATTATATCAAAGATTTTTTAGTGCATTTCAGAATTCTACTTTAAATCTTAGGAAAAAAAGCAACTCAGTTGATGAATGAACCTGAAAAGACAAGACCAAACCAATCAAATTGTGCTAATTTACTTATAAATAGATCTTGGATTTAGCGTGCATAAATAAAGGAAGTCCTATTTGTGATGTTAGCACATTTTCAAGGTTTGACTTTGAAGCTAATGTTATAAACTTAATCATTGATAAAGAAGTAATTATCTTTCAGAGGAGTCAATATAACTGGTAATAATGTGGAAGAAGAGCAGGCATCTGAACTGAATCAAGATTTGTTCTGATTAGTGGCCCCTCCCAAAAAAACACAAGAGGATGGGGAGGAGACTGTAAACTGCAGATTCAGCTCAATGTTAAAAAAATCTTTAAAAAAATAGTGTTATTCAGCAGCAGAATGGACTTTCTAGCGTCAGAAGTTTGCATTTTTGAAGATCTTGAGGAGGAAATAATATGACAACTGCTTGGCAGTTTTGTAGATGATAGGCATGTTTTGGTCAGGGTTGAATGAGATGGTCTCTGGGGTCCCTTCCAACTCTACAACTTTATGAGACTATGTGAATAGGGTATACTTAATAAGAGTTCTCACTAATTGAGAATTGGCTGAAATATGAGGACTTTAATGATGAATGGATTTTAATAAGCCAAACATTAAGTGGCAATGATGGGAGTTAAAATATGTGAAGCTTTTGCCCCTTTATCAGAATACACCTTTTCTAAAGAAGTTCACCTCACTATTACAGAGACATGAAGAAATTATCAAAATGAATCACCCATGCACAATTTGGTACATTGAAGGAAAAATTGCCCCAGGAACACCTTCCAAGTTGTGATGATTAATTAAAAAATAAAACACAACATAAAAATTGTGGGAATGATGAAATTATACTTATTTACATCCAATATGTGGTCCATGTGATTTTTCTTCATCTCTGAAGGCAAATATTTGAGATACTGATTCAGTTGGGTTAGATTCTTATCTTGAGGCCAGTCCATTCCACTACTGAAAAGTTCAGATTATTGGGAAATATTTCCTTAAGTGGAGCTAAAGTATACTCCTCTATAACTTGCATCTACTGCAACTCATTCTGTCCTCTGTGGCCATGCTGAACAATAATTCAGTAGCACTTTAAAAGTGCCTACTGTGTGCTATTGTCCAACTCCTCTTCCACCCTGTCTTTGGAATTACTTGAAGACAACTCTTGTGGATTCTCCATCTTCTTCATCTTCCAGGCTAAGCATATTCAGTTTCTTAAATGAATAGCATGTTTTCAAACCCCATACCCTTTAGATAATATTTCTCTATGCAAGCTTAAGCTTGTCAATTCAGACCTGAATCTAATATCCATTCCGGCAGATTTAGATATTTGGATGGAAGGCAGAAGTGGTGAAGCCATACCTGAAAATGCCCCAAACCTTTTTTTAACTAATTTGATTTCTGCCCTTTTCTTTGAGAATTTTCCCTAGTTAAATGATATGTCTAGAATGTCCTCACCTTCCACTTCCCTTACCAATTCAACTTCTTTCCCCTCATTCAAATACTTCCTGGGGTTCTATGTCTTGTATGAAATTTTTGTATATTGATCAAAGTAGAATTAGACAGTTTTCCTTGCCTCTGTTTTCCTAAGACTTGGCATTCCCTGGGTTACTTAGTCATAGCCACATGATTTAGAGCTGCCAGGGATCTTTAAGACCATGTAGTCCAAATGTCCTCTTTTTGTTTGTGAAGAAATGGAGATTTAGGGAGGGAAGTGATTTGCTTGAGTTCACAGAGGCTATATTTAACAAAGACAAGATTCACACTGGCACCCTAAATCTAAGTCTAGCCCTCTTTCTTTTAATACCATCTGATTCAGTATCCAATTATGCTTTTCTCCTTGAATTATATAACTGGTAACAGTCATACCTGATAGAGACATGATTTGTCTTCTGCCCTGTTTTTCTGTTAGTTTACTGTTTGGTTTATCTTTTTCTATATCATTTTATATGATTCCTATCAGTTTTATGTGTTGGATTGTAAAAATCTCAGGAGCTAAGGGTTGTATCTGTCCTGTTCTCTACTTAGAGAATGTCACACTTTGAGGAGAGTGTATGCTTTCTAAATACATTTTTGTGATGATTTTTGTAAGGTGAATTTTTATAGAATCAGAATTAGAGGGGCCCTTGTATGCAACAAAAATAAAGTTTAATACCAGTTCTGCTATATCCTCACTGTGTGCTTGTGGACAAATAACATAACTTCTCTGAGATCAGTTCCTCATTTGTGGCATGGTAATTCATAATAACTACTTTATAGGTTTAGTGTAAGAAAAGGATTTTGTTTTTGTTTCTATAAACTGAAGAAGCCTATAAACACTTGACCTACAAATGCTATTCACATGGGACGTAAGTATATGACAAATGAAAGAAAAAGAGAAGCACAACAAGCCAAAGTTTGCTCCTAATTACCTGTGAGGGTGAGAATGTGTTCCCAGAATTGAAGATCTCTCTTTGGTTTGCTGTAATTTGCTTCTTTTGTGAGGTAAGAATATTGAACTGGTTGGATGAAAATCAGATATCTTGAGAGAGATGTGACAAAGGAGGCAGTGTGGTAAAGTGGACAGAGAGTGTATGTTAGAGGAAGAAAGTCACAG